>JAJEJO010001104.1:511548-707569 GCA_020662805.1 Glaucomys volans
CTTCTTCTTCTTCTTCTTCTTCTTCTTCTTCTTCTTCTTCTTCTTCTCCTTCTTCTTCTTCCCCTTCTTCCCCTTCTTCCCATTTTTCTCCTTCTTCTATATTTTTCCACAGTCATCAAACCAGGACCACAATTTCCCTGAGATAACACTAATCATTCAATATTATCCGTAAGGACATACCCAGGTTTCTCCTGTTGTATTGTATATGGGTGTTTAGTAGCCTCCCCATTCTGGAAAGGAGTGGCTAGTGGACTGAATTTTAGCCTTCTTGAATCTTTGGGCTTTCAATTTCAGCTCAGTTTCTCAGTTCACATAGAAACAATTTCTTTAAGTTGTTGCATTTTTTTTGTCTTTAAGTTCTTGTTACCTTGTCAGATACGTCTAAATTTTCCATTTTACTTTGTTTTGCATATGTTTATCTAGTATTTTAAGTTACTTTTTTTGGTGTTAGAGTTGGTTTCACTGCCATCAGTGTTAGAAGAAATCATGCTCACTTATTTAAAATAAGATCAGTCATGATGATCATAGGACTATAGACATACATGTCTAGCCATGTAGGTGCACTGTAAGCTGAATGGCTAAATGAATTCAACCAGTGTTGATGTTACTCCAAAGAAGTACTACCAGTCTGGATTAGGCGATATAATTGAGATTTGATAAAGGGGCCATGGAATCAAAGAACATGAATGAGCAAATTGATTACACAAGAAAACAGAAGGGCAAATAAAATTTCACTAGAGAAATTGATTAAAGATTGCACCAGGATTGCTGATGGATTGACTGAAGTGAGAAAGAACCAACACTTGTAGAGAAGGTGATATTCATTTGTTAATCTTTTCATTCAAGAACATATATGAAATGGTTTGAATTTTTTGTCTTCTCCAAAACTCATGTTGAAACTTAATCCCCAATGCAACAGTGTTGGAAAGCAGAGCCAAAGGAAGGTGTGTTGGCCATGAGGATTATGCCTGAAGAATGGAATAATGTCATTGTAAAAGGACTTGTGGGAGTTTGTTTACCCTCTTTCATTCTCCATAACATGAGGACATATGGTTGCTCCTCATTTCCTCTTCCAATATCCACCATGCAAGGACACAGCAAGAAGGCCACTACTACACATCAGATGATGGTTGCTTGATCTTGGACTTCCCAGTCTCCAGAAATATGAGGAATAGTTTTCTGTTCTTTGTTAGTTGCCCAGTCTCAGATATTGTTATAGAAGCATGACATAAGCTAACAATAAATCTCTCCATTTTTAAAATAATGTCACATTCAGTATAAAGTTTTTATAACATTATAAATAATAAGGCAAGTCTAAGTAAATTAGATTTTAAGCAATAATTAGAATCATTCTTTTTTTTCATTTTTACAGACTTCATTTTGATTCATTGTATACATATGGGGTACAAATTTTCATTTCTATGGTTGTGCATGATGTACATTCATATCATTCTTGTTAAGCACACATGTACATAGGGTAATGATGTCTGTCTCATTCCACCATTTTTCATACCCCCACCCCCTCCCCATCTCATTTCCCTCTACATAATCTAAAGATCCTCCACTCCTCTCTCACCCCACAAGCCCCTGCAACCAGATTCTATATCACCATCCACTTATCAGGGAAAACATTTGGCCTTTGTTTTTTGGGGATTGGCTTATTTCACTTAGCATGATAATCTCCAAATCCATCCATTTATCTGCCAATGCCGTAATATTATTCTTCTCTATGGCTGAGTAGTATTCCATTGTGTTTATATACCACAGCTTCTTTATCCATTCATTTGTTGAAGGACATCTAGGTTGGTTCCACAGTCTAGCTATTGTTAATTGAGCTGTTATAAACATTGAAGTGGCTGTGTTACTGTAGTATGCTGATTTTAAGTCCTCTGGGTATAAACCAAGGAGTGTGATAACTGGGTTAAAAGTTGGGTCCATTCCAAGTTTTCTGAGTAATTTCTGCACTGCTTTCCAGAGTGGCTTTACCAATTGGTAACTCCACCAGCAATGTAGAAGTGTGCCTTTTCCCCACATCCACGCCAACATCTATTATTGTTTGTGCTCTTGATAAAAGCCATTCTAATCGGAGTAAAATGAAATCTTAGAGTTGTTTTAATTTGCATTTCTCTAATTACTAGAGATGTTGAACACTTTTTCATATATTTTTTGATCCCCTGTTCATCCTCTTCTGTAGTGTCTATCCAGATCCTTGACCCATTTATTGATTGGGTTCTTTGTATTTTTGGTGTAGTTTTGTAAGTTCTTTATAAATTTTGGAAATTAGTGCTCTGTCTGAAGTGTGTGTGGTAAAGATTTTCTCCCACTCTGTAGGCTCTCTTTTCACAGTATTGATTCTATCCTTTGCTGAGAAAAAGCTCTTTAATTTGAGTCCATCCCATTTATTGATTCTTGCTTTGATTCCTTTTGCTTTGAAAGGAAGTCTGATCCTAAGTCAACATGATGAAGATTCGGGCCTACTTTGTCTTCTATTTGGTGCAGGGCCTCTGGTCTAATTGTAATCTATTTTTTTTTTTTTTTTTGGAACCAGAAATTGAACTCAGGGACACTCGGCCACTGAGCCACATCCCCAGCCCTATTTTGTATTTTATTTAGAGACAGGGTCTCGCTGAGTTGCTAAGGGCCTCACTAAGTTGCCGAGGCTGGCTTTGAACTCGTGATCCTCCTGACTCAGCCTCCCAAATCACTTGGATTACGGGCGTGCGGCACGCCCGGCTGGAATCATTCTTTAAAGGGAGATAGAAGTAGAATACTCGCCCAGCACATATGAAGTCCTGGGTTCAATTTCCAGCCTTGATAAAGAATTTTTTTAAGATCTTTTTAAAAAAATTTTTCTAATTATATATTACAATAGAATGTATTTTGACACATCATGCATAGATGGAGTATCACTTTTCACTCTTCTAGTTGTACACAATGTAGAATCACACAAGTCATGTAATCATACATGCACATAAAGTAATAATGTCTAATTCATTCTATTATAGTTTCTACTCCCATATCCCCTAACCTCCTTTCACTCCCTCTGTCAAACCCAAAATACCTATTCTTCCCTAATCCCCACCCCCTTATTGTGAATTAGCATCTGCATATCAGAGAAAACGTTCAACCCTTGTTTGTTTGTTTGTTTGTTTGTTTTGCATTGGCTTATTTTGCTTAACATGATATATTTCAGCTCCATCCATTTACCTGAAAATGCCATAATTTCATTCTTCTTTAGGAAATTTTAACAAATTTTTTTTATTTAATTTTTGATTCATTGAACACAAATGGAGTACAGCTATTGTTTCTCTGGTTGTACACAAAGTAGAGTCACCCCATCTGTGCATTCATACATGTACACAGGGCAATGATGTCTGTCACACATACTGTTATTATTCTTACCCCCCCAACCTCAACCCCACTCCTCCCTTCCCTCTATGCTCTCTATCCTTCCTCCATTCTTGCCATCCTTCCACCCCACATTATGCATCATCATTCACTTATCAGAGAGACCATTCGGCCTTTGGATTTTTGGGATTGGCTAATCTCACTTAGCATAATAGTCTCCAACATCATCCATTTACCTACAAATGCCCTAATTTTATTCTTCTTTATGGCTGAGTAATATTCCATTGTGTATATATACCACAGTTTCTTTATCTATTCATCTATTGAAAGACATCTAGGTTGGTTCCACAATCTAGCAATTGTGAATTGAGCAGCTATGAACATTGATGTGGCTGCATCACTGTGATGCAGCCACAAAATTTTTTTGAGAATGGTATAAAGAAGATATGATGTTTTAAAAAAATTATTTGAAAGAAATAATTTCTTAAAGGGAACAATTTTATTAATGTGGTTTTCCCTACTAATATCACAACATAATAGAAATTAAAATGTGAGGTTTGCATAAAAGCTGACAGATAAAGGAGAAACAGGTATCATAAAAACACTCCATTTTAAACAAAACCAATATAAAAGAATGATAAAATTATAGTAGGTACATTGTAGATATTCCATTACATGGCACTGTGAAAATTATATAGCAATGTTTTTTGAGAAAGTAAGTTTTCAACTAATATCACAAGCAAAATTTCACTCTAGGTGGGCTAGTTGGTTAACTATACAAAATTAAGATATAATAAAATATGCCTAGAGTTCTTCATGAAAGGCTGATGCATTTTGATCTCAAATTCATGTCTACTTATCAGAAAAACATAAATATATGTGGGAAAAAGTGTCTCTAGTACAATGAACTAAAGCTCCATACTGTTTCTCAGAGTTATCTTGGAATTTTAGGCGAATTTTAGGTTCTTCATGGTGATGGACTTTACCATACATTGTAGACTGGAATGTTAAATTTCCCTGATCCTTGAACAGTAAACACTTATGGAGCATTCCATTAACCACACACTCTTGAATTCCCCAGAAATGACATTTGAAAATAAACTCCTTTTTAGAATACAATTAGATAATTTTACAGATGAAAGCAATAATATATAGTTTTCAGATCTCTAAACAAAAATTTTATTTTTGCAGACTTAATTGAAGTGTATAAATCAGTTTTTGAGAAGTAATTTTAGTGTATGAAAGTATAATTTTGCCTTTCTCGTCAACTGCGTTAATCTCCTCCTAACTCAATATCCATCACTTTAGCATTGGGATTAAATGATTGAGTTGTGCCAAAGCAAGAGTTTTGTAGGTTATAAAGTATCATCAAAGGAAATGTCTTCATATAATTGACATCTTCAAATATATATGGTTCTAATATATTGTATGGGGAGGAGAGAACAACTAATGAAATAAAAACTGGACAATCCTTTTTATTCCCTCAGCATTCATATAATTATTTTGATATTTTAGAACAATGACTTTCTAATGAAATGGGACTAATGCCAATTAAACTTAATCTGTAGTCATGAAATCACTCCACATATGTACAGGAATACCATTTTATTAAGCCACTCACAAAAAAACCAAAGGCTTTGAAATTTCAAAAAAATCATTAAAAGTGATATGAAGCAGCCCCCATATGTCATCTATTCTAAGCTCCATGCAAAATTGCTTACAGTTAAAAGTCAGAGAGCTTTGGCTAAGAAGGAAGCAGCATACTGGATCCATCAACTTCTTCCTTGGGGAGTGTTAGTAAAGTCTGCCTCAAATGTCAATGTTATATGGAAACCAAGTTTGGAAAAGAAAAGTGCAGAAAAGGAAAATGATTATGGAAAATAGTGTATATTTTACAAAAACATTTTTAAATGTAATTTATTTGCAAGCCATGGAAACTTTCCTTTCAGTGGTATCATGGTACCTATTCCTTTTAAATCATGAAAAGCCTTCGATGTCTCTTTAGTTGTAACAAAAGAGAATGGAAAGTGTTTTAAGCGGATTTGTCATTGAATTCCACCAAAGTTTAAACATAATAATTCTGAAATGAGCTCAGATTTTTTACCTTTCATGTTTCTCTCACAAATGAGTAGACCATACATGATAAATCCTGAAATCTCATTAGTACTATGCTCATTGTGAATTACCTTCAGTGTCACCATAAAACTACTTTTCAGAAAGCCAACTGAGGGGGCACACTTTCTACATCAATATTGTTTTTAGTTTACATAGTTCTGACATGTACAGTGTCCCATTTAGTGCATTACCCTGCGAGGGAGGCAATGAAAGAAATATGCTGTTCATTTGAAGTGAGAAGAGGGACACTTAGCAGGCTTAAAAGATTTGTTATAGTTCATGTTTGATATCAAAGCCTGGGACTCTTAATCCTACACAAACTGAATCTTTTTTAAAAAAATTTTTTTAGTTGTAGATTAACACAAAATCTTTATTTATTTATTTTTATGTGGTGCTGAGGATGGAACCCAGTGCCTCACACGTGCTAGGCAAGTGCCCTACCACTGACCCACAACCCCAGCCCCCACAAATTGAATCTGGTTGCATTTGTACACTGCTCATATATATTTCAAGGAAAATTCTCAATCCCCCAATTTATGAGAGAAATAATTATCTTGATAGTCTGAACTGTTTTAAAATTGAATAGACATGGGAGCAGCACATACAAAACCATAGCAATTCAATATGTAGCTACTTTGATATACCCATTTCAAATGTGTCTATTATAACTGAGGAGGAAAATTTTTGAGAGTTTTGTTTCTTTTGAGAGGAAAATTGAAGTATATTTTCATATTTACTTAAGTAATATATTTTGATATTGCACGTAGAGCTGTACTATAAAATGTGAATGCATTTTATTCAGTAAATCATGTTAAGACATATTATGTTACCAATTCTCTTATTTATATATTGAAAATTAAAATTGAAGTACTCAGTCAAATTTTATTTGTAGGTAATAAGATAGTGTATTAGAGGAATAGATATCTAATTATTATATATCAATAAAAGGAGTTTACTTATTAGGGTTCCTGTGGGGGGGAAAAAAGTATATAATTTTATCTATATTAAAATCATGTGCAGTTGGTTAGGACTATTAATGATTTATATTTTTCCTCAAGCATGTAAAATGACATTTTTATTATTTTGGATATGAATAATGTATATATATCACATTCATATAAATTAATATAAATTTTGGATATAAATAAATCAGCCATTGATATGTATGCATTTCAATTAAATCTGGCTGTATTTCCATATGTTTAAATTAAGAATATATATTTTTAATTTCTTCATCTTCTGTTCTTTTGTGCAAAACACAATGGCCTATAAGCAATGAAGATTTATATGATCACCTCATCTGTTTGGTTATTTGTTTCTGCTCAACGTTGTACTACATTGGTAAAAAATCTTTAAAAATCCTAATAAGAATAACTAAGAAGAATCCTAAGGATAAAAAATAAAAATGATTCTAGCTACTCCTGATTTTAGTGAGAATATTTGGAGATCCCCTTTTATATTTAAAAAAATATATGAAAATGTGTAAGTTTTTGAGGAAAAAGAAAGATGTTAACTAAGCATAGAAACAGTGATGAAGTTAGAAAAATCACTACTATGCAATGATGAGAGCAATAGATGATTAAACAAGTGGATAAAATTTGATGGAAAAAAGCATATTATTATATTTAGTATCTACATACTGTGCCATAAACTTATTAATGCCAAAGATAAAAATAGTGTAATAACATAGTAGATTCCATTTTAACTATGTAATTGTATTTTCGTCACTAATGATGCAAATTACTATTATTATTTCCTGAAATGCATTGAGAAGGACAAAAATTCATTTCTGTTGTATTATTGGTAATGTACAAACAAATCTAAACTGAGGGACGTTTTTCAAATTTCAAAGAAAAACTGATTAACTATTCTAGATTAAGGGAGAGAGAAAAATGACATTTAAACTAAATGCATGATGATTGATTGGATCTGGATTGGGGGAAAAGCCACATGGTCATCATTTAGACAAAATGAAATTTGAATATAGAGTATAAATTAGAATAGAGTATCAATATTAAATTACCCAATTTTTATGATTTTATTGTTTGTTAAAGAAGATGTTCTTATTCCTAAGAAATAAATAAAGCACTAACAAGCTTAAGGGTGAAAAATATGATTTCTATGCTTTCAAAGAATTATAAATAGCCAAAAATAAAGCAAATGCTGGGAAATGGTAAAAATGGAGAATGATAGAATATTAGATTTCTTTGCATTATACTTAAACCCTACAAATTTGTAATTTCAAAAAATAAAAATTTTAAAATCCAGCCTGCACCTTGTTTACTTCAGTGTGTCTCTTAAGCCATGGGTTAAAACTTTCCCTTCAGTTATAGTTGCTGTGGCATCTCATTCAGCTTTCCAAGACTAATCCACTCACTAAGCCACCTGCAAATTTGGTTTAAGTCTAATGCGTCTGTATTTACCCTGCAAAGGAATACAACCTAGATAGGAGACATAATTGCCCTGGGGTTCTATGGTTCTTAAAATTGCAATTCAGTGACTCACTTATTGAGCTCTTCTTCTACACCAGTATGTCCAACTTATAATTTGTCTTGGTTTGAACATAATTCTAAAGCAGGAGACAGGTCTGGCAAGAAGTCTCTTTAGTTATTATTGTCCTGTTATTTGTCTTTTTTTCTTTCTTCTGTCTCTGTATTATCAATTGAAGAATGAAAGAAGATAGTCCATCAAAGGCCATCATGAAGCACACCTGCTATTGTCCTCTGTCCTCCTTTATCTAACACATAGAAACATGTTTGTAAGGCATAATCTTTTAACATAGGCATTTGAGGTCTAGGATGTAAACATGTAGGTCAGAGATCAGTGCTAGTTCTTAGAGCAGCACAGTTTTAAATATAATGTCTTTTAATTAGTATCACTCTTTGGCTAAAGTAATTATTTGCATTCTTAGAGAATAATATTAATAATAAAAGGAAGAAGAAGTAAGAGGAGCAGATGGAAAAGAAGGAGGAGGAGGAAGAAGAAGAAAAGTTGATTTACTCAATCATTCATTTAAATGATAATCTGTTTCTGGCAGATTCCTGTTCTTGCAATGATGGTGATTAAGGATTCCAGAACCTGGCATAAAATGTAGTTTTAAGTATATAAAAGCAGGAGGAGTTTATTAGTTTCTTGCACTTTATAATCCCCCATGGGACTTCCTAAATGCTGAAGACTTGGCAGGAGTTAAATGCTTTAATGAAATGTGAATAATCCAGAAAGCACAAGCACTGAGTATTGTACTGCATTAAATTATGAGGACTGAAATGAACTACGTACTTAATTACCTCATTTTTAGTTCTAAGTGGTAGTAATAAAGTTTTGGAACGATGAAGAATAATGTTCTAATTGATTCAGAATTTTCTTGATTGTGAGTAGACTGGACCTATTCTGTATACAGAAATAGGAGTGAGCAAGATAGTGACTTGGGGTGTGATATTTATAAAAAACAGGACATGGGAAGTCCTTGGGTGAATTCATAGGTGCCAACACACTTTATTATGTAGTTTCATCCAAATAAAGCTTGAAAGGAGAAGATGTATAGTTCAATGACTTGGAGAAAAATCCATAAGAAAGCTTAAAATCCCTTTGTTTTAGGAAAAAGGAGCACTGCAACTCACCAGGAATTTGTTTTAAACAAACTAAGCCACAGAAACTAAGCACTTTAGATCATAAAAGAGTCAGATGATATGCAGGTGCGAATTTGCTATTAACAGACATTCATTCCTTCGTGAAAGCATTTAAAGTTTAACAAAAAGGAAGAAGCAAGACTGTCACTAAGACAACACATACATTAATTAATCATAATTATGCTCTGAGACAATATCTTAATTTCACAATCAAGATTTTCTTATGTTGTCTTTAGAGTAACTACAGTTTAACTACTTTGACTCTTTACAAATTAAAAACACATTTAAAAAAATAAGATTTTTTTTCTTGTTGAATTCTCTTCTTTTCCTGAAGCACCACCTTGAACCTCACATCCTTCTCTAGAAAGAGCTGGGACACAGGTTTTCAATTTATTTTCTCTTACTTTTTCTTGAACAATCATGTCACTAAGTTATTTTCTTCAAGGTCAACAACAAACTCTTCCTTACCAGATTCCCTGATCAGTTCTCAGTCCCTGACCTGACCTATCTTGCACATTTGAAAGAGTTTTTTGTTTGTTTTCCCTTGAGACAGTCTTTGCGCCAAGGTCACAGCAATCTCCTTGATCTTTTCCATTTCACTTGCTACTCCACATCAGTTTCTTTGGTCACTCAGTCTTTATCTCCCTAATCTCTGAACATTGGGTGACCTGGGGTTAGACCTCCAACCCTTACCTTTCCTACCTACCCTAATTCCTTCTGCTGTGGCTTAACCATCATGAGTGAAGTCCACGAAGAACAGATAGACAGGCAGTGAATAGACCTTTTCAAAAGAGATGGTGCTTTGAAAGGGCTTACTGATATTTCCATTCAAATTTAGAGCCACAGGACTTTTATTTATCCTCTTCCCTATTTCATTATATCTTCTTTCTTTTATACAAACAATCCAAGTTCTCTAGGGCATAGAAGATAACAAAATTAGTGTATTCTATATCATTGTTTAAATTTATCCCACATTATACCCATGGCATTCTCAGAAAAACAGCAGTAATACTTCCATCACATGTACCATTACTAAAAGGTTTTAATTTTTTTGCATGTTCTTCCCCAATTTCCCTCAGTTTTAAGAGTCTTTCTATATCTACCATGACTAAACATGCAATCACTGTACACTGTTGTCTCTCCTGTTCAACTTTTCAATTTTAATTCTGTAAGTAAATAAACATGTGATGCTCACCACCCTCATCACATCAAAACATTTCTAGCCATTGTGTCATTTGAACATTGTTCTCTAGTAGATTTCTCTGGAAGACTCATGATAACAAAGTTCCCTAAATTTTTTCTGAATTTCCTGAATTTATGCCCTTCTTTGTTGATAGTAATTTGCTTTATTTTAGAAATTCAGTTCTGTTGGATTATATGTTGGCTCACATTTATTTTCTTACACTGAGCATATTAAATATGTTACTTTATTTTTCTGATAACAAAGTACTTCTCTGAAAATCTAATAATAATTTAAATTTCTATCACGTTACTTCATGTTTTTGTCTTAATTCTCAGATGTGCTTTTATTTATTCTTCTTTTTCTTTTAAGTTCAGTATTTTTTTAGACTCTGAGTTGGGTCAGTCTAGGTCAATATTCTAGGTACTCAGCATCTTTTTTTCACTATGAATTTGTTTTTTTTTTTAATTCAGGAAGATTATATTAAACTACAGTTTTTTCTTTTTATTTGTTCCTTTTTTATGCTTTGATTTTCTTCTTCAGGAAGTTCTATTATTTATAGTATATTTTATTTCTTCTTTGCCTGTCTTCAACAACTATACTTTTTTTTATTGGATTCTTTTTTATATTCTTATTTCTATTAATTTTAAAAATTGCCCTTTAATATTCTAAATGGGAAAGACATTTTTATTCTACTTATTTGTGCTTCTCCTAGTTGTCATTTACATTTTCTTTAACTTCAATTATTTTGAGTTGTCTGACCTCATTTGCTTTCTTATCATCTTTTGTGTTGTTCTGTCACGTCATGTCATTTATTAAAATGACTCACAAATCATCTTAAAATTTTCATTTAGGTATGAATTTTTTTTTTGCATCGAATTGTCTTTTTTTCCATATGATACACACCTATGGGATTTGACTTGACCATATCTTTTATTTATTTATTGTGGTACCAGGGATTGAACCCAGGGTCACTTAACCACTGAGTCACATCCCCAGCCTTTTTAATATTTTATTTAGAGACATGGTCTCTCTGAATTGCTTAGGACCTCATTAAGTTGCTAAGGTTAGCTTTGAACTTGTGATCCACCTGCCTCAGCCTCCCTGAGCCACTGGGACTACAGTTATGTGCCACTGTACCTGGCTATATGTTGCTTATTTTTATGCAAAATTTTTATTCTGGAGCTTAAAAAGGGGGATGGATCAGAAACTTTTCTACCTTTAAAGTGTGTTTTCTGTTTTGTTTTTTTTTAAAGGAATTTTAAAGATTACTTGCTTTCTGAGATTTTTCTGAGTTTTTTTTTTTACCTCTAAACTACTTTCATTCAGACCTTTCTTTTCTTCTCTCTCATCTATATCTTGCTTAATTCTAACTCCACCCTCAGCAGTTTCTCCACAGTGTGTCCTGGCAGGAAGCAAGTCAGTCAGGGGGATCTTAAAGGCTGGGCTCCTCCAGCCCTTGAAAGCCTGCTGTGGAGCTCTCCTGCCCACACACAGTTTCACCAGGCAAACCCTCTCCATTCCAGCTACTGTTCTCAAGTTGACCCAAGTGACTTCTGCTGTTTTCAGCTCCGTCAGAGGCCTCAAAGCTTCCCTTTGCTTTTTGCTTTATGGATATGAATGCCTTTCAGGGCTTGTGGTTTCTCATGATTTATTTAGCTTCCTAATATTTGGGGATCCATGGGGATAACTTACCATCTAGTTTTCTTGTCAGTATTGCCAATGAGTTTAGTTTTTACTGAACAATTTTGTTTTTTTTTTTTATATGGGAATTTGGATATTTAACTGTTGTCACTACCAGTTTTCAAGAATTCTACAAAATTGATATTTCATCAAATTTTTAATATATTCTTTATTTGGGAAATTTCTCTGGTTATACAGATTGCCACATTGCTAGATGTAAAAGTTCTTTTTAGGGATTTGAATTTTCTGAGATAACAGAAATATTCAGGTTGCAGTTCTATTCTTAGACTTTTTTTCTATGTTTGCTTTTTACTTACTTCCTGGCACCTATTTGATTGAGTTTTTTCTTTTTCTTTTTCTTTTTCTTTTTCTTTTCTTTTTTCTTTCTTTTTTTTTTTACCAACTCACTTGGAATTATACATTCTCATTTTCTTATTGTATATGTAATTCTTGGTATCTGTTGACATATTCTTTTTTTATTTTCCTACAATGCCTCTTTAACATATGATTGAGCTGGTGGGAAAATGAGGGAAAAGCTGGGCACAGTGACACATACCTGTGGGAGGCTTGGGAGGCTGAGGCAGGAGGATCATGAGTTCAAAGCCAGTTTCAGCACCTGAGTGAGACCCTAAGCAACTTAGTGAGATCCTGTCTGAAAATTAGAAATTTAAAAAAGGGCTGGGATGTGCCTCAGTGGTTAAGTGCCTATGGGTTCAATCTCTGTTATCAAATAAATAAATAAATAAACAAATAAATAAATAAATAAATAGGGTTGGCTCAAAAATCCAGAAAGAAGGGAACAAAAAAACCTGACCCCTGCACTGAAACACATACACACATTCAAAAATTGCATGATTTTTGCAATTTGGGATTGTGAGTTTACTTCTTGACTTGTAAAGTTGTAGCTTACTGAATAAGTTTTTGATAAGATAGGTTAAGGAAACCGTACAATAAACAATTGAAATATCCTTAGTCCTAAAATGTGACAGACTACTCATTGTAATTCTAAATTGACTTATAGATTGGCTGACTATTCTTCCATCCTTAACAAAAAAGATTTCTAAGACTGTCCTGGCCATCACTTTCGAAGTCAGAGGGGATAAAGAGGTGATGGAGATGGCTTCTTCAAAATCATCATGGTTCACATTTTATTTCTGTAAACCAGTCAGTCTCATGACCAAAGGTGCATATAAGGGGAAATGTGGCTCCTGAGAACTCAGCTACCGCACTCCAAGGGAACAGCCTTCAGATTGCATCAGGAAGCAAGCATAGGCATTTTAACAATGTCACTGAAATGATGAGCAGGAATGAAAACACAGTAGACTAAAATATTAATTTTATTCTCACTCAATAGATCAAGGACTCTGACATATCCTATTGTTTTTTTTCTTATCTTAAAAAGTTTTATCCAAAGAAACACAAACACACACACACACACACACACACACAAACACACACAACACAAAAAATTATTGAAAGAACTAAATGACTAGCCTCATTGAACTGACATTATCAGAACACATGGGTCCACCACTTTTTGGCTTTTTTTTTCTCTTTCCTTCATTTTCTTTAGCTGTAAAATGTAGATAGAGATAAATAGTGAATAGCTCACAGAGTACTAGTGAGGATTTAAATTATTATTTATAAAGGACACAGAATAGAAAGCATATCGATGATTCTTAATTGATTGTTTATTGATTGCTCCTATTTCATTGTTTATATTATTGCTACCCATGCCATAATTGCCTACAAAATTGGGTGTAAAGTATTGAATAAGACAGCATTGACCAACTATTTTGAAAATAACAAATCCATATGAAAATGCAAGTTTTTTAAATGATAATTAAACAGTGTTATTTAGTTTTTGGCACACAGAGTTTGAATTTTCCATTCAATCACTCTTTTCACTCTGATTCTTTTAATTTGTAGCTTGTGGATGCATTTGTCATAGTAAACTAATTTTAGACAAGACTCTCCCCTATAGGCATAAAATAGTGTGAGTCTGTTTCTTCTTACAAATCTCGCTAAACACATGGATCTGTTTAAGTCCTGGGGTGAAACACTGACGGAAAGCACTAATATAAAACTTGCACATTTCCTCTGTGGACTATCTATTGCAAGAATGATATCAGCCATCCTTTGAAATAACCCATGTGGTGCATAATAACCCTGCGGTATCTCAAAATAGGATTTCTTTAGTCATTTGCATGATAGTTTTGAAGGACATATATCTCGGGGAGCCAAAGCACAATTGCGTGTCTTCAGAGATAACCACTACTGAGGGGGAGGCATAGCTAATAGAATTTAACCAAAATTATACAACCCTGAAGGAATAAATCCACACAGTGTTTGTCATAATTTACACCCAATCTTGACAAACTGTTTAAAAAAATCAAAGAAAATATAACAAAATAACTGCCAAATGGAATAGTCTGTGCACTTCATCCTAGTGGTGTGGTAAGTGGTTTATAGAATGAATATCTATGGAGAACAAAGAATCTCTTTATATTTCCCTAGGCTATTTAGACAGAATTTTTATTGTCTCATCACATTATGAAAAAAATTCTAGGAATCGGAGATGTGTGGGATGCATGAGTTTCCATATTTCATAAGAAATCCTGTAAACCTCTAATATATCATTCTCAGTAAAAAAAAAATACTATCTTCCTAATGCCATTAATATCATATGCTTATTTTTAGTGCCTTCTAAATGTAAGTGTTTCCTACATAGTTGGCTCTGTTTTAAGTGTACTTTTTCCCAATTGCCTATTACTTATCAAAGAATTTAGAACTCAGTAGATAGCACACTTTTGGACCAGACCAAGTCCCATTTCTTCACATAGTGAAGAGGGAATTAGAGTTTAGAGAAGCTCATTAGCAAGTGTCTCACACAATGCCTTAACATATTGGGCTCAAAAGCTATCATATTGAAGGCACAAATGAAATAATGTCACCCCAGTTCATTGACAAATTGGCATGGCACACTTTTTCCTCTTGATCCTTGGTTAAAGACCTAATACTGAGGTTCCAGCCTTTTATCATGACGTAATACATTTTAGAGAAGTGTAAAGTCATTCTAAGTGACGGACAATTGGCATATCTTGGTTCATGCTGTCAGCATGAATTATGGGGACACCATTTTAGTGCTCTGAGTTTCCTAAACTTTGTTTCCCCTCATTGTGAGCAATGACATTTATGTTTATTATTTCAATTGAACTTTCAAAGAACTTTGTGAGTGGTAGAGCAGCTGTTAGGAGAAAACAGATTGTTTGGCATTATAAAACCTGATAGAAATTTGGGGATACATTTCTATATCCCTCCAAACCTTTCTTTTTCATTTTTAAAAAGGCAGAAAGATATCATATATAGGCGTATATTACATTTGAATGTATGTACACAAAGTGGGGACAATGGGAATGTGTAACTCCCTCTTTTATGATAAGGTACTTGTCACTAAGTTGCACTATGTCTAGACATGTTTATAGACATCTTCCAAGAGTTTATCTAATGGAAGGTCTACAAAGCTTACTAGCAGATAACATACGTCAAGGGGACAGAGAAACACTATTGATAATGAAAGATTTGGAAGGAAGACTCACTTTGCTAAAGCATGAAGACAAAACATGTTTGTCCAGTCGATCACTAGCAACTTGTGGCTTAGTACTTTGGAGAAAATGTGTTAGGGAAGAAAAAGAAAAACAAATAAAAAAATTAAAGTAACTATCGTTTCATTCAGAAGTCTTTTGGAAAAGGATTTTTCTCGTTCGGAAGACACTAACTATGATAGCAGCAGAGACCTGGTTGCAAGAGAACCTGTGGCCGAAATACCATCCAGAGTGGTAGAAGCAAGCAGAGGTTGCTGGTGAGCTAGTGGGCAAGGCTGGGGTGACTAAGAGACTTTAAGGCACCTGACAGCAATCAAGGAGGTATTTTCCTTGGCTTGGTGATCAGGGAATGCCTTGCTGCTCAGAAGTCTCAGATGTTACAGGCCTTGAGAATATTTGTCTGTGGGGCACAGAAAATACCTACCTAACAAGTGGAAATTATTTTGAAGATTGTTCCAGATTTTTCACGACAAGGCAGAGTCTAGAGCTTGATAATTTGTATTATTGATAAAACAGCCTTATTTTTGTCTCTTGGTGCAATAGCCTAAAGATTGTTGAGCTCAGTGCATTTGAAAGACAATGAAAAATACCTTTAAATATAAATTAAAAGGTTTTTTTCATGTTTCCTTTTACTTTATTCTATGAATTATGTCAACATACAGGTAAATTTTCCTAACAAATTTAACAGCTAAAGAAATTGAGCATTTTGATCTGCGATTTTGTTTTTCAGTAAAATAAATACAGTATTTTTCATTATATAAATACACTTCATAAAGTAATTCATTTTATCTCCACTGATTTAAATATGAAATCTTTGAATATAAAATAACCACACTTTTAAAAGAACTTTTTTCTTCCATCAAATTATCTGTCAACATTATTTAATTACTAAAACTTTGGAGCATCAAGTGAATTTTTATGCAGGACTTTTGATTGCTTGTTAGTTCCTTGTATCAAATTTTACCAGTAATCCTTATATTTTTACCTAGTCACTTCTTCATTTGGAAAATAATTTATTAGGAAAATATAAAATTAATTGATGATAGCATAAGAAAGTAATTTTATGACTTCAGGAATAATAATGTTTTTAAAAATAGGATATAAAACTAATCATACATAAAAGTAAATGAAAGTTGCATTAAAAATTAGTCTTTGATTTAACTAAAGACATCATAAGAAAAGGAAAAGAAGTCATTAGGTAGAGAAAAAATTACTTGCAAAAGAAGAGTCTACTCTTAAATTTCTTAAATAAAAAAAGACTGTCCAAAAGAAAAAAAAATGCTTTTTGTTATCATTTTTAAAGAAATAGTTCAAATCATCTTTTTTTTAATTTCAGGAAAACTTATCATCCTTAGTTATTACAAATCTCAATAAAACTACAGCTAACCTATACACCAGTCAGAAGGTAAGTGAAGATATCATATGTGAACAAAGATGTGGAGAAACTGGAATCTCCTACACTGCTTGAAGGAATGTTAATTTTACATCCTTGTTGAAAGTTTGCTTGTCACTTGGCGTGGTGGCACACGCCTGTAATCCAAGCGACTTGGGAGGCTGAGTCAGGAGGATTGTGAGTTCAAAGCCAGCCTCAGCAACTTAGCAAGGCCCTAAGCAACTCAGTGAGACCCTGTCTCTAAATAAATACAAAATAGGGCTGGGGATGTGGCTCGGTGGTTGAGTGCCCCTGGGTTTAATCCCCAGTTACCAAAAAAAAAAAAAAAAAAGAAAAAGAAAATTTGCTTGTCAATATCTACAAAATCTCCATACACATAATCCCTATGACCTTAATTTCCATTTTTAATATACAATCATTCATCAGATTTTGTTTAACAAAATCCACAGCAGCATTACTTGTACTGAACTTGTCTGAAAATAACACAATCTCTGTTAACAGCAGTTAACTAGAAGAACTTTGAACTATGCATACAATAAAACGGTATCTAATTATAAAATAAATATATTACTGTTAACTATAACATGATTGAATTTTACTCACAAATGGCACAACAAAAGTCAGAAAAAAATTGCATACCTTAGAGTTCCATGTATATAAAAACAGACAAAACTGATCTATAGTGCTGGAAGTGCACATACTATATAGGAAGAGGTGATATTAGTGACTGAGGGGTGAGAGATACTTCTTAGGGCCGGTGACATTTTATTTCTTTACCTGTGCTTTTATCAATCTATGCTACAGGTAAGTTACTTGAAAGCAAGAAAGGAAGTAAGTTTAAGTCTCTCCATTAAGGGAGAAATCTGAACAGCTGCTTCTGTATACTTCCTCAAACCCAACAATGTCTTTTAGCAAAGCTGGAAAATACATGAAAGTTAAGTTTAACAGCTGTTATGGTTTGGATGTGAGGTATTCCCTAAAAGCTCACATGTGAGACAATGCTGGAAGGTTCAGAGGAGAAATGATTTGGTTGTAAGAGTCTTAAACCAATCAGTAAATTAATCCCTGATGGAATTAACTGAAGTGGTAGGGTATGGCTGGAGGAGATTGGAATCTGGGTGTGGTTCTTGGGTATATATTTTGTATCTGGAGAGTGTAGTCTCTCTTTCTGCTCCTGACGATGCAAGCTGCTTCCCTCTGCCATGATCTTCCACCATGATGTTCAGCCTCACCTTGAGCCCCGAGGAATGGAGCAACCTTCTATAGACTAAGACCTCTGAAACCGTGAGCCTGAAACAGCAGTTGACTTGCCCTTTTGAATATAGCTCTGACACTTATTTTTAAAAGGGACAAGTTTTCTTTTTTCTCTTCTTCCTCAGCACACCTGGAATGTAGCCTTTCAAAACGGCCTTTAAAAACTTCCTGTTCCTCCTGATGGGCAGAATCACAGCCTTTGGGACAAAAGTCCCCTGTGTTTTTCCTTTGCTAGCAAAGCAATAAACCTTCTTTTTCCTTTTTCTCAAAACAGTGTCCTCATTATTGAATTGGCATCGGGGACAAGGACCAAGCTTTCAGCAAGGAGCCCTCAAATAAACCTTTCCTCTCATTTAGTCACAGCAGTGAAATAATTGACTAAAACAATGCCAGTTTCAAAAAGTGGTTAATAACGAGAAGCAATTATCGCTGTGAATATGCTAAAGATGACTTTTAAACTCTAAGATGTTCCTGCCTTAAAAATCTGTCTGTTGATTTAACTTACCTGAAGGAATTATTGTATTGACTGGTGAATGTCCAGATTGTTTTGTTTCCCAAAAAGCAAACCTAAAATCAAAATTATTATTCTTGTATTCTTGTCAAGCCACTATTGTACTGAAATGAAAAAAGTGTTTAGGTTTCCTATGTCTCTACCCCTTTTATACCATAAACGAGTCTACTATATAAGTGAGAGTAGCTGTGTCTTCCAGAAGTAGAAATTGGGATGAAATGCCATAGCTCAATATTTCATTATGAAATTGTTATACCCGCGGAAAATAAGATCACCCAAGCCGATCACATAAAGCCAAAAGAAGCCTTTATTTTTTATTTTTTGGCTGGCCAGTGATGGATCTCCCTTACACTTAAAAGCAGTGTGCCAGAGGATCAATCATGCCTTAGTTCTTTGTCTGCCTTAGTTCTTTGTCGCCAGCATTTATTTTGGGGGGAAAGAATGAGGGTGGGTCTATAGAGAGGAAAGAATTAGGGTGGGTCTATAAAGAGAAAAGAATTCTACAGAAAGGAAAGAAGGAGGGTGGGTCTACAGGAAAGGGAAAGGGATTAGGGTGGAGCTGACTTGACTTCTTCATGGCATTTGAGATTCTTTTTGGGGCCTATAACAAAATTACTCCAGGATAATTACTCTAACTATGCTTTGTTTATATAAAAAGGATCATGGTCTTCTCTCCCTGAAAATTAACATCATTTTTGTATCTGGCTTTAATCTCTATCATAAGTGCATCAATGAAAATACACACTTGCTTAACTTTCTTGCATTTTTCTTTCCTAAATTGATTTTCATGTGGTTCATTCCCTTGGAAGTCATCTTTTGAAATTCTAAGAATTTTCACCTTAATAATATTAGAAAATGTATACATTAATGAAAGGAAGTGATTCAGAGCCATAAATGAATGCTGTATGTGCATATATACTTAGGCACATAGTATTTCATCATGATTCTTACAGCTCTGTGGACATGGCTGGATGATGGGGAAATGTAGTGGTGAACACTGTGACTCTCAGCCCCCCTACAATAGTCCTATCCCCTGGACCTAGTTGCAGAAAAGTGAGTTGATGGCTCAGGTGAGTTAATTTACTTCAGTCCTCCTTTTTCTCACTCATCATTGTAACATGAATGTTTTACTAGGCTCCAGGAGGACTTCCTCTGGGGAGATAGAGGTGTCATAAATCATAACACCACCTCTTGTCATTTCCTAAGTCTTTTCCACATCCTGGAGAACAAAGTACCTTCTTGTTATCCTTTTCACAAGTTCAATAAATAAGTAGACCACCAGAAGGGCCATAAAGAACTGAATCTCAATGGTCAGACTCATTTAGAAACTGCTCATGCAGGAAGTCTAAAAGCAAGAACCACATCCCAGTCTGCGGTTCACCTATCCCCTGTAAAAATACAAGACATGGTGCCTATTTCAAAGCTGGGCAACTGTAGCTGACCCTGGAGTACATGGTACTCTTTAGTACGATGAGGTGGTTTCTTATTACATACAAGATGGGTGGAAAGAGTATTTGTTATAGCCAGATAAGAAGTAATCCTTTGGCTGTGATTCAGATGGATTTGAAAGGAATGATTTTCTTGGAAGAAAAATGAATCCCTTAACTGTTTTCTCCTGCCACCACCAAAGCACTAACAGTGATTTACAGCAGCATGTTCCTTAATTTTCCATCTGCATATTATTTGGAAAGGGTAAAACTTAGGATAATGCAATGTACAAATGAGTACAAACAAAATTTTGCTTTATTTCCTGCACACACATGCTTGGCTTTTAAACTGTGTTTCAAAGTGTGTTTCATTGAATTTCAGAACTAGGCTGCTCAGGAAACTCTTAGGAACCCATTACAGGTAAAACACCTGGAGACTACCTTTGAGTGAGACAAAAGTGAATAGCAGCTTATTAGATATTCTGTCAGAACCTCTTAGTTTTAAGAGAAGTTCTCTTAATTTTAAGAGAAGTGAAAGGGAAAAAATCCTGTGATTCTGACAGTTTAGGTTACAGTAACAAAAGAAGATAATCTTCTGCTAGTAGTTTGCAGCCCATCAAGAACTTGGAAGGAATACAGGTAGAGCAAAGAGGGTGGCATTCTTTCAACTCTTTGACTGGATTCACTCCACTCTTCTCCCCTTTACATTTGGAAATATAAATTTCATGTACAGAAATTATTTTCTTTCTTTTAAAGCATGGGAAAACCATTACTAAAGTTGCAATAACTATAGTCACAATCCAAGCATGAGATGGTCTTGTAACAGTGGTCCACTTCACCTTTTGAATATAGCTCTGAGGCTTATTTTTAAAAGGGACAAGTCTCCCCCCCCCCCCCCCCACCCCCCCACCCCCCGCCCCAACCTGGGGGCAGGGAATAAGATTTCCCTGAGCTACCTGTGCTCCACTGGAATGAGATATCTGATAGAGGATCTAGGAAGTGAATAGCTCCCAAATTAACAAGTGAATGTTAACACAGCACCAGGGCACCCTGGGAACCCCAGTCAGGGCACACCTGGAAAGTGGCCTTTGAATAGCTTCTTTAAAACCTCCCTGTTCCTCCTGATGGGCAGCATCACAATCTCTGGGACAGGAGTCCCCAGTGTTTCTTCTTTGCTAGCAAGCAATAAAACTTCTGTTTCCTTTTTCTCAAACCCAAATCCTCATTATTGAATTGGCATAGGGGACAAGGACCAAGCTTTTGATTACAGTATCAACTGCTGTAAGCTTTTAAAAGAAATACTGGTCTTAGAATGTGAGGACAAGGTCTGCACTGCAAGATCCCCCTCTGCTTAAGTTGCTGCCATCAGTGAAGGGAAAATGTCTAAAAGCATAATGCAAACCCCAAACTAAGTGGTAGATGCATTTGTGATTCATTTGAAATTCAGTCTTGAAAGTGGCGGTTTTCTTGTTGTGACAAAGAAAGAATGCTAGATCGTGTTGAGTTCTATCCATGTCTTCATGACTTATTGTTTAGGATAAAAATAATATCATTGGCATGCTGGAGAACAACAAGTGCTATGTATTTGTGAAGTTATTTTCCTAAAGTCTCTGTTAAATGGTTATTTTCTTAATGTCCCTTAGTGAAATTAGTAAATCATATAGGAAAGAGGTAAATTGGATATTACATGTTTGAAAAATAGAATTCCATTGAGTAAGAAGATATCTGTTAACCTCACTCTGCTGGGTTCCCTTAATCAGCATCAAATTTCAGGATTATTTTTATTTTAGCTCTGGCTATAGCCTGTTATAATCAGACAATGTGTGTGCCAAGTGCTCTGATTCCTGTTTGAAGACTTCACTTACCAGAAAACCCTTTTGGCTTGCTGGAATTTGGACACAGAATTTCAATATTTCTGCAGTCTTCACTAACTGATATACAATGTTGCATGTGTGTGCTGTGGCCCAAATTAGTATAGGGCAAAAAGTTTAATCACTGAATAAAAACTAGAACTATTGGCAAAAACTCACAGTTATTGTATCTAATTTGAGGAAAGGTGATTGTTACTTGAGAAGTGACTGGAGGTTAGAAAATGCTGACATCAAGTGCATTTTAGCAGGAACATTGGCAGTTTTTTCCCACTTAATTTACTCAAATACTGCTGATTTTGTTTTATATTTTTCTAAGAAATAGGCCTTTTGATTTTTTACCCCCTCTTTGGATCCAGGTAGTTCTACAGCTGTGAAAGCAATCTGTACTTACTGGATAAGTTATGAAAGCAGAATAGTACCTCCTTGCCCTAGTCTTCTAGCCTATTCTTTTACATTTTTTTTTTTTTTTTTTAACAGATAGGCCAAGGCTTTGGGAAGCATGGCGGTCACTGAGGAAGCAGTCCCGAGCCAGAGCACAACAGGAAGTTTAATCAATTGTTAGATCTTTCCAGAAGCCTGAGTCCTGGCCCATCCACCTCACACATTCATGTGTTAGGGTGATTTCTTATACTTGTCATACACCTTTTATATTTTGTTTTTGTCTTGAAGAAAGAGATCATCCTTTTTAAAAGTATTTTATCTCCAAATGGTTAAGAATCAATGACTTGTAATGATACTATGATGGCGATAATTAGGAACAGTACTAGTACCAGTAGTAACATTTTGCTGATGAACCAAAACTGAAATTTGTTAAAAAAATTAACTAATTACATATATCTTCAAGTTTATGATTATCTATTAAAAATGATTGCCAACATGCTACCCTCTGTCCGACACATCAATATTATCAGGAGATTCTAAAGTACTTCAAATCAATCAAGATCTCAAAGATGGGAATAACAACGTTATATAGAGATCCCTAGTCTCTGGGCAGTATTCTAAATGTTTTTCATATTATGTCTAATTTAAACTCCCAAATAATCTTATGAATTGAATTCTATTGTTTTCATTCCAGTTTTACAAACAATGAAACAGACTCATAATCGCATAGTAAGTTATTTATGAGTTTGTAAATTAACCAGTGTAGCTATGTTATCTTGAGAATAAAGATAATCTAATGCAAAGAAAAGTATATATTTCAAGGACTGAGAAAACACTGAGACCATAGTTTAATATTTCCTTCCTTCCATATTAGATTCCCCCAGCTTCCATTTCTGTAGTGTCACTCAATCCTTCAGTAACATCAGCAGCTCTAGTGATATGGAGTAAGTTTCAATGTCTTCCCTCATGTTTGTCCCCTCAGTGTTCTCTCCAGAGAGAAAAATGTTTTATAGTCAATGTTAAAAATTAGGATGGTAAATGAGTGTACCTCTGTACTCCATTCCTGTGTCCCTCTGCTGTGGCAGGAAGGGGTAGATGCTACATGTGGTATCATGGTGTTCTGTATCTGTTTACTGAGAAATAGAAATTCAGTTTCACTACACACAAAATAGCTATTCTTACCAAAGAGGTTGGAAGATTCTGCTCTCCTTAGCTGCAGTGTGGCTAAGAACACAGATTGATTGCAAAGCAAGCAAGCCAAGCTGAATTAGCACATACTTTTCTGATTAAAAAACAAGTTAGGCTTCAGGAATTGACAAGTCATTCTGAAACAAATTAAAGGCTCTATAAAATACAGATACAGAGGCTTTTTTCTGTATTAATATGTTTATCCAATTTCTGAATAAGAGTATGTATGCACATACACTTTTAGCAATTGGTTTAGCAGAGCTAGAGGATCACATGAAAATATTAAAAAGACCCTTTGGATAAGGAGTGAAAATTACTGGCACATCTGGCATGGGAGAAGACATCTGTCATACACAGAAGTAATAAAAAATTTAAGATTGGTATAGGAACATTTTGCCCTATGATTAGTGTGTTTTATGTGTTTGGATTTTGTTGTATAGTTTGGGAAATATAATCCATAAATAATCCAACAGAATATAATCCATAGTCATTTATTCAAAGTCAAAATAATCTTTGATTTGCATATAAACATAAGGAAAATATCTTTTGTAAAACTGATTTATTCTAAATTATAAAATAAAAGATCATTTGGTAGATAAGAAAAAATAAATGTGTTATATTGAAAATACTTTTGATTAAGATATAGACTTGTACAAAGTCATGCTATGATTGCTTCTGATTGGACAGGTAGTTCAGTTTGTATCTATAGTAAAAATTATCAATCATTTTGCAGCAATTGCTATATAAACATTTCATTCAATATGACACATAGAGATGTGCTCGAAGATATTGATGATGTATGACATCATTTCAGTAATAACCTGAAGTTTTGCTGCAGTCATATGCATAAGTAAGACACAAAAATATTTGAGTAGTTGTACTTATGAATTGCTACACATAATTTTCAAATTTGATTACAAGCTACATCTATAATATGACCAATAATTTTCGTAATTGAATCAGCAATTTTTCCATAGATACAATAGTCTTTACATTGGCACAGTGATACTTTAAATATAGATTTAAAAGATTACTTTTACAGATACTGTTCTCAGTGCGCACATGCAGAAGCAGTTCAACAGTGTATGAAAACAACCCAGTGGAAGGAGGGAGGAAAGGGGTAAATAAGAGGGTTTTAGGAAAATGACAAAAAAAAATAGGAGTAAATTATAGGACTTTAGGGTAATGTTAAAAAAGTCAAGTCAGCAAAAGATAGAAGCAGTTCGATAGGGGGCAAAGAAAAAATGAAACTGGATTAGTAACATAAAAATGCTAGCTAACAGTAAGAGATACCATTTAGAAACAAATGCAAGACTCAGCCTTGAAATAAGCTATAGAACTTATGTTGCTATTTATAAAGCACATATACTTGATTGCCATTAGAACCCGGGCTGATCTTAACATAAAACGTGTGTGTGTGTGTGTGTGTGTGTGTGTGTGTGTGTGTATTCTTTAAGCAGAATTTGTACAAATAAAACATTTTTTTCTTTCAGTTTCTACGTAAAAACCTTAAAACTTGATGGGAAGCTGATTAAAACTCCTGAAATGTAGCTAGCAATAATATTAACCAACCCTAAATATCGAACTATTTTCTAGGCATGTGATTTATTAAGTGCAAGGGTATGCACGCGCGCACACACACACACACACACCATGTATATGCACCTACCTTACAGTACCGGCAGTTATTGATCAAATTTCTCTATAGATTCTTCTGTTTTGTATCAGTTTAACTTAAATGTAACATTAGTCTCTAAAATACATTTTTCAGTTAAAGTTTCTGACTCAAAAAGATTTTCTTGTATCAAGTACATGGGTATGTAACACATTTCAAAATAATAGACTTGCCTTTTAAAGAGAAACCAGAATCTAGAAGGCTGTGTCTACTTAATGTATCACTGAAAATTCCAAAAGCATGCTAAAAATCAGCAAGTAAAACCCAAACCCTAGATTATCCTACTGAGGAAGAATGAGAAGGTTAAAAAAATAATAAATATATACATACCATATGAATATCAACTTGATGTTCAGAGAAGATAACACAAGGAGATGAAATGATGTGATTCAACTGAGTCATAATTAAAAACACTCCAGGGATCATCCATAAAAGGTTTGTGGTAATATGAGAGGTCTCATTTACAGAACTATCATAATTCAGGGTTGGCATTGGCTTTGCTTTGGTCACCAAGTCTGTTCTAAGTTATTATTGCACACTATAAGGACTGAGTTGCAGCATTGATAGAAGTCAGTTTTCATATTAATGTAAATTGAACATTTGCTTGAGATGCACCCTGTATCCCATAAAAAGTGATCTTATGTGGAACATTGAATTTGCATTATCAACGAATTTTACTTTCTTTTAAAGTAAAATCACATACACAGATGCATGCACACACATGTGCACACATATACACATATAGTAGGCAGCTTGCCAAAACATCCTAAAATAAGGGCCCAAATCCCAAATTATAGCAAGCCAAATTAATCATTTAATATACAAACTATCCCATTTATGAGGTCTAGCAAAAAGATTATGTGTTGAATATCAAAGTAGATTTTTTTTTTAGCTCACATTATTTCTACTTGTATAGATACAAGCTTTATAGATGGATATATAGCTTTATAGATAGGGTAAAGTATGTATGCTTGATTCTTTTATATCTTCAGATCTGTGGATGATTTGAAGTCATTGGCATCTTTGACATAGCACAAAATGATACAAAAATATCAACTTTAGGACCGAGTTCATTTGGTTTGATCCCCATTGTTAGTTCTTTTTAATATTAGTTTTATTTATTATGCTTAATCTTGGATTTAAAACCATTAGACCTTTGAATTGCATTTCTTTAGATAAGGTGGCATAAAATGTTGATCTATATTTTTTCAGATATAATGATGTGTGCATTATGTCTCAATGCTGCTTCAGTTCCGATATCTTAAAGAAACAACTTGTTTATGTACATTTTGCATATAAAATGACAGCTTTCTAAAAATGACTAGGAGTGAATTCATGTGTTACTATGCTCTATGGATGGCATAAAAGGGCATTAAGTGTGCATTTGATACTAATGTATTCATACAGCATTGTCTGGAAGGAAACATCAATTCTGATGGTGGACACTTCTACATTTCATTCCCATGAAGAGCTCAGAAGTTTTGTGTTTTGTTTTAATTAAAGAACAAAAATTACAATCTGTTAATTATAATTTATTTCCATACTTTATAACTGAAAATAAACTCAAAAAGACCTATTTTAATTAAGTATTCCAAGCAGAAATCTAGAACCTAAATCAAGTAGTATAATACACTACAAAATATTACCTTAAACTCCAGAAAATGAGCATTCCAAAGATATAGTCTAAAATATTGCTCAAATTTTATTCAGTTTTGAATATTGTTTATATCTATAAATCACATCTGACAGGACACATTCATTCTTCTCAGAAAATTCCAATGGGAAAATGTGTGGTGCCATTGTGTTTCAGTAAGATGAACTTATGAAGATATCAGAACAAAAATCAATGCTCATTCCACCATTTTTCATACTCCCCCTCTCATTTCCCTCTACATAATCTAAAGTTCCTCCATTCTTCTCTCACCCCCCACCTCCACATCATTACCCTATGTACAATATGATTAAACAAATGGTCTGAATCTACATCGTGCACAACCATAGAAATGAAAAGATGTACCCCATTTGTGTACAAATGAATCAAAATGCAGTCTGTAAAAATAAAAAAATAATTTAAAAAATTCAGTGCTCATCTCCAATAGGATGATGGCACAAATCATTAGGTTACCATTCTTCTAACCCTGACCTTGGAATGACCAATTCACCATGAGATTCCAAAGTTATATTACATACATATATCCAGTGTGATTACCAAAAATCATATCTGAAACTTACTAGATTAGCCAATTATCAAGAATTTTGGTTTAATAGCAATCCCCAAATACAATTAATTTTGTTCTGGTTTTGGGTTAAAGAGGGGGAAAGCACTCGACCCTGTTAGTCTAACTCAGACAAGCTAAAAATCTTAATATATGTGATATACGTGAACTCCAAAAAACTAAGTAGCAGGACATTTGGGGTGGAAGATAAGAATTGAAGGTCATACTGAAGCAATGTAAAGTCACCTATATATTTCTTGCTCCAGGACTCCTTGGCCTGGATTCAAAGGAGTCCCAAGAGCAAGGTTGCACTGGCACATGCAGAGAGAACTTCAGGAGTCGTTCTTCAGTTCAAGTCTGAAGAGGGAGAAAGAGATGTCCTGGCTACAACTTCAAGAGAGCAAGACACATGGCCATCTTCAACCCTGGGGGTGGTAGACCTCGTCTGATTCTGGGAAAGACTATAAGCCTGGTGTTTGAGGCAAGTCTCCGTTGCTCTTTTCTTTTTCTGTCCACTCTACATTGGTCCTGGATGCAGGCACAGTGATAGAGATTGTGCAGCAGTATAAGGTAAAACCCTAACATTCTACCCGAAACATGGAAAAGGGGACTTTCAGGGAACGAGAAAGTACTAAGAACATCACAGAGAGGAAGGAACTTGAAAAGCAATCTATAAAGTTATTTAAAAACTCCTCAGTCTGCTCTCCCTACTCCCAAGATTTGTATGCTTGGCACTATCCTAAACAGCAACAAAAGACCTTGAGAACTAAACTAAGAAACAGGCATGCTGTTTCCAGACTACCCTGTTCCCAGAGAAAGAATGATATTGAAAATACAATCCAGAGATGGTTGGTTTAAATTTGTCACACAAAGTTAGTCAAATTTAATGTATTGTATAGCAAAAGTTGAACATCCACAGGTTTCAGAAGAGGTAAGTGTCTCATAACACAAAATTCAAAGTTTCTAAGATGCATTAACATTATTCAGCATATAAAGCTCAAGAAAACTATTTACAGGAATATGATACACAAATCAATGCATATCAATGATCAGATGATATGGGTGTTAGAATTACTTGACAAAAACTTCAAGGTCACTATTAAAGATCACTCCAAAAAGTAATAGTGAAATAAATGCTTTAAATGTTCTTGAAACAAATGGAAAGAGAAAAGATCAGCAAACTAATTAGATACATAAAGAAGAATCAAATGAAAATGTTATAACTAAAATACAATAACATGTGAAAAAACATTGAATAGATGGAAAAGTAGAATAGAAATGACACAGAGAAAATGACTTGAATATAGATCAATAAACATTAATATAAAGAATTTGTTGTTTCTTAGCTTTGCATTACTACAACAAAATACCTGAGATGATCATTTTAGAAGAGGAAAGGTTTATTTTTCTCACAGTTTTGGAAGTTTAAGTCCATAGTCATTTTTTCTTCTTACTTTTGGCAGAGGAAGTTACTCAACTCATGTCAGCCAGGAAGCAAAAATGAAGAAGAAGGGCTGGAGTTGCAATATCTGCTTCAAGGACACACTCCCAATGACTTAACTTCCTTCTATTTGACCCTATCTGTTAAAGGTTCCACGATTTTCAAACAGAAAGTTTATCTCAAAAGGAATTGAAGACAGAATGTGTAAAACAAAACTTTTAAAGTGTTAAATGAAAAAAACACAAAAACTTATAGCATATAATATTATATCCAGTGAAAATATTCTTTATGAATGAAAACCAAGTAAGCATACTTTCAATTGTAGCCATCTGATTTGCTCTAAAAGAATCACTAAAAAAGGTTTCAGGCACAAAATTACCAGGAATAAACTTAGATCATCAGGATTGAAGGAGGAGCTGCAGAAATAGTAAGTACCTGTGTAAATATAATAAATTATTATCTCTGGTTGATCTCTTAAAAAAACACAGTTGCTGGGTAAATGAAAACTATATAAAATTGTCCAATGGAGTTTCAATATATATAGGGAAAATATATGACAACTTCAACAATAAAGGTAAAGGAACATGTTAAGCAAGATATCTATTTCTATTAGAGATTTCAAAATACTTTTTCTATACAGAATACAAAGAGACATGTATATATATTGTATTTCCTAAGATAATCATGGAGCTATAACATAAAGATGTAAGTTAAACACAAGATAAAAGTAAATGAAATGTACAAATAAAAAGATACAAGAAAGTGGAAATAGTGGAAAGGTAAAAATGGTGCAAACAATCAAAATTTTAATATCTAAATTTAAAGATATCTATAATATCATTATATTGAATATAAATCTCTAACACTGATAAAAAATGATTGTTGGTTCCATCCAAGTTATCACATGAGAGGAATTCACTTTTTTTCTATAAGTGAAAAATATCCCATTGTGTGTATCTACCACGTTTTCTTTATCCACTTATCAGTTGATGGAAACCTTTGTTGTTTCCAAGTCTTGGCTATTGTGAATACTGCTGCCGTGAATATGGGAGTGCAGATGTCTCTTTGACATACTGATTTCCTTTCCTTTGGATATATACCTAGGAGTGGGATTGCTGTACCATATGGTAGTTCTATTTTTAAGTTTTTGGGTAACCTCCATGCTTTTCTCCATAATGGCTGTACTAATTTACATCCCTATCTAGTGTGTGCCCGGGTTGTCTTTTCTCCACATCCTCATCAACACTTATTGTCTTTGGTCACTTGATAACAGGCATTCTTACTGAGGTTAGGTGATAAATGCAGTTGTGGTTTTGATTTGCATTCCCTGATACTTAATGATGTTGAAAATTTTTCATGTATCAGTTGGCCATTTATGTGTCTTCTTTTCAGGAACATCTATTGACAATTTTTAATTGGATTATTTGTATTTTGCTATTGTGCTTCTGGAATTACTTCTATATTCTGGATATTTATCCCTTCTTAGATGTACATATGGTAGTATTTTCTCCTATCCCATAGGCAGTCTACACTCTGCTGATTTTTCCTCTGCTTTCCAAAAGCTGTTGGTCTTATTGAAGAGATTAATATTTTCTCCAATATATGTTCTTAACAAATTTGTAAAATATAAATTGTGGATTTGTGCATTTACTTCTAGGTTCTCTATTCTGTTCACTTGGAAATTTGTCTGCATTTACACCAATACCAGGCCATTTTGATGAATATGAGCTTTTTGATGTCACATAGTGCAACAACTTCCTCTTTGTTTTTGTTTTTCCTCAACTGCTTTAGGTATTTGAAGTATGTTTATGTTTCCCTAAAAAATTTTATGATATTTTTTTAATTCTGTGAACAACAGTATCATTGGTATTTTATTAAAGATTACATTGAACCTACAGATAAACCACTTTACGTAGAACAGATATTCTTTCAATATTGATTCTTTTCATCCTTGAACATAGAATATCTTTTCATTTTTTCACAGTACTGGAAATTCTAGCCAGAACTGATAATTCTACAGTGAGGTAGCATAATTTCCCAAATTCCATAGTTTACATTAGGGTTCATTCACGTTGCTGTAAATTATACAGATTCGGACGTTGTATCATGATATATAGTATTATTACAATATCATCAAGATAATTTTCTCTACTTTATAAATCTTCTCTGCTACACCTATTCCTCCCTTACTCTTCCAGTTTCCAGGAACCACTGATCTTTTTCCCATTTCCACTGTTGTGCCTTTTCCAGAATGTCACATAGTTGAAATCATATAGTATATAGGCATTACAGACTGATCCTTCCACTTAACAATTTGTATTTAACTCTTCTCCATTTCTTTTAATGGCTTAATGCCTCATATTTCTTTTTTATTTTGAATAACTTTATATTATGTGGATTACTACAGTTCATTTATCCTTTCTCCTACTAAAGGATATCTACACTGCTTCAAAGTTTTATCAGTTGTGAATAAAGCTGCTATAAACATGTGAGGACATGATTGTGTGTGGGCACAGGTGTTCGGTTCCTTAGGGTAAATACCAAGGGGCATGATTTCTAGACTTATATTAAGAGTATGTTAAATTTTGTAAGAACCTGCCAAATGGTCTTCTAAAGTAACTATATTATTTTGCACTTCCACAATTGATGAATGTTAGTACCTATCGTATCACAGTCTTGTCAGCATTGGTGTAGTCAATGATTTTTCTCATATAGATTTTCTACATATTTTATCAGATATATAACCAAGTATTTCATTTTCAGGGATGCTAATGTGAATAATGTTATTTTATTAATTTCAAATTTCACCTTTTCACTGCTGGTATATTAGAAAATTATTACCTTTGTATTTTAATTCTGTATCTTTCATCTATGCTAATTTTTATTTTCAAGCTTTTTTGTCAACTTTTTTGTATGTTCTAGAAGGATATTCATGCCATTTGTGATCACAAACCTGAGTGTCTTTATGTTAAATCAGACAATCTCCATGTCGTGTTTCATTTTTTGACATATTTCGTGTTACTGAAAGAACAATTTCACTAAATAATTTACACTAGTAATGTTTTAATAAAACTATTGATTGATTGTACTTGTCAACTACTTTAAAATCAACTAATTTGAAAATCTGATTCAGCACTCATATAGTCAGTACTCTAAGCTAACTGATTTTCCAGAGTGCATTTATTTTAGTATGTTTAAATAAAGCCATTAACATTCATCAGCACTAGATCAGAAAGTCAATGTCTCTGATGCATTATCTTTGTGAAACCAAAATTCATATTCTAATGACTGAAAATCATTTCCATGTCTAGAGATACATTAAAAATGACCATGACATTCTTATCTCCCCACATATCAATTCACTGTTCTTTCCTACTTGTATTTTAATTAACTATAATAATTGGTTTATGAAAATAGTGAAATTTACTTGACTGAAACTTTATCTGTATATTAAAGTATGAGGACATTATAGCTTAAAATAATGTCTACTTTCTACTGTTAGCAAATTTGTTAAAAGGCACAGATATTTAATTAATAGTCTTGAATATTTATTTAATATTTTTTTACAAATCTGTATGCTACAATATATAAGAATAAGTTTAATACTTAAAAATGCTTTAGGAATTGCCTTTTGTAAATGTATCTTTGTTTTCTCAGGCAAAGCAACTACCCTATGCCTCTTTAAGCCAACCTTACTAGGTGTGCCCTGTAGAGAAGGTTTTATATATATATGTATATATACACACACACATATATAAATAAACACACACATTTACACACATTTTATCTTGATCTTGATATTTTTATTTTATTTCTTAAACCCAGAAAGTAGATCATTTTTGTTCCAGATTTTTCTTCACTATTTTCTTGTCAGTCCAATATAATTATATGTAATATTGAGGTTCATTGTGACTTATTCATATATACAAATAGCATAATTTGTTTCATTTCATTACTGGAAACTTCCGTTTTCTCTCCTCTCCTCCCTCCCTTTGATCTCCTTCCTCTACTCTACATTTTTGATGATGATGAGTAAAGCAAACTATATTCAAAGACCCCCTGGAATTTTGTCATCAAAGAAAGGAAGAGAATTATCTTGCTTGGGATGGGAAGTTTAAGATACACCTTTATTAATGCTGTATAGGAGGGAGTAACATAATTCCTGAGTGGCATGAAAAGTGGAGGAAAATGATCAACTTGTCAAGTCTGATCAAATCATTTAGAAGGTGGGCTGTTATCCTTCCATAATGAATGCTTGTGATATAATTCTAAAACATTCATAGTTTTCTCTATCACTTCTCTTTTTAAAAGTAACTTTGTATCCCTATTCTTTCATGATGAACTTTGCATGCATTAATATTTTACATATATATCAGAGCAAAAGAGCTTGTATAATAACATCATTTGAATTCTTGCAATTAAAAAAACTCTATTTTAATTTAAACTAAAATAAATCTGTGGGTATGCAGGTATTTCTGAATGACATGGAGGCTATTTAATCAGGACTAGAAACACTAAGTGTTTCTTAAACCTGCTAAATTTCACATCCCAATACTAAAACCAGTTCCTTTTCCAAGTGAAGAAAATTAATATAATATCCCCAGTTTGAGTGGTTAAAACAACAGATTTTATTTAGTGGACCAGCAGTGTTCATCCAGCCAATCAAAACTAGCTTTCCCAAAAGACACTCATTTCAAATATCTGCTCTCAGACTTCTCCTCACTTCTATTTTTCCTAAGTCGTGGTTTCCATTTCTTGACTATGTTGATGCTATCTATCATTCTAAATTCTTGGAAGCTCCCATACACATTGAAATTCCAACCCTGTCCCTTTATTTCAATTGTTGTCTCATGCCTACCTTCATCTAACCCTACTTTCATTGCTCCTACATTCTTGCCCCTCACTCCCAACCTGTATCTGCCATTTTTTTTTTTGGAACCAGGGATTGAACTCAGGGACACTCAGCCACTGAGCCACATCCCTAGCCCTATTTTGTATTTTATTCAGAGACAGAGTCTCACTGAGTTGCTTAGGGCCTCACTAAGTTGCTGAGGCTGGCTTTGAACTCGCGATCCTCCTGACTCAGTCTCCCAAGTAGCTTGGATTACAGGCGTGCGCCACCACTCCCGGCTTGTATCTGCCATCTTACTGCTCATCCCATTACGGAAGCTCAACACTCTATCTTCAAGGGATTTCTGGAGTTATCTATTCCAATTTTCTTTCTTTCTTTTTTTTTTTTTGCCGTGCTGGGGATTGAACCCAGGGCCTTGTGCTTGTGATGCAGGCACTCTAACAACTGAGCTATATCCCCAGACCTCTATTTCCTTTCTTATACATTAGATACATGAATTCCAAATAGGATGAAGACCATAGAGTTAATAAATGAGTGTGAACTACAGATAAATTATTTGTAGTATGACTTCCAATCTGATATAGTTTCTACCAAATCAGAATTATACATTTATTAATAGTGGAAAAGTTAAATTAAATGTTATTAAAATTCATTGTTCCTCTTCAAAGCTGATCTTTCCAGTCTTTAATATTTTTGGTTTTCCATGATAATAAATCCAGAATATACACAAATTTTAGAAAGAATAACATAGTCATAAATATTATATTCTCTTAAACTTGGAATTATTAAATTCAGATATTAATTTGACTATGTTCAAAATATAAACTTGTGGTAGCTTTTCTCTATTTCATCTACAGACTTGTTATAATTAATCTATCTTTTGTGTGCTTAGCTCAATTTCCCAGTAATTTTAAATTACATTGATACATGGAAGAGCTAAGTCTCTGACATTCCCATTTTACTCCAGGGAAGAGTACTTGAAAAAAACAGTCCTCTAAGATTCTTGTGTTCATCCTTTGATGCTTCCCCTCATCCTCTTTTCAGACCTTTTATTCCCTAAACTCCTAAACAAATGTTTCTTTGAAGAGGTTTTCACATATTTGGCAACCCTAACATCTTCTTGATGACTCGGATCAAATTTTTGCCTCTGTCTCCTTAATTAGGACCAACATATAAAATGACATAGGCTCACAATTGTATTTAAAACATGGACTAAAAGGGAGAGCTACTATAATATCAAATATTATAGCTACTTTAAATCCAAAAGATTGTTTTCAAAAAAATAATCTCAATGTTCTTTTTTTTTCAAGTTTAAAGGCGCTTGTTATATGACTACATGTGCCATTTTGTATTAGTTTCAGATTTGAGGACATAATACCTATAAAAAAAAAGTATATTATTTATAGAAAATTGGGTTTCAGTGGTAACTGCAGAATGTAAATATTAGAACCATTCAGTCTAATTGGACTGGCCCCAGAAATAAATTCTTGTTCTTATGAAACTCTACTTATATGCACACAATCTACTTTATTTACTTTTAGAATTTCTTGGCAATATTTTATCTCTGTGGCTTATGTGTCTTTTATATGGCTACAGTGTCTATTCCAATTTTTACCATTAACCCAATAAGAGTTTACAACAGAGGTCACTGTGCCCAAGAATTTCTTATCCAAGCCCAGAATTTTCAAGTCCAATTGCTGATTAAGAAGTAAACACAAGAAGCCTCCAGTTAAATACTATATTCTAGCATGGTTCTTTGTTCATTTGTTTTTTTAAGCTCAGCAGTCATCTGGATGGCTGGCATTTTGGGTTAAACATAAACCGCATAAAAACTCTCTTAGTTTGATATGCTTGATAAAATTTTGATGTCATATACTTATATGATTCTTCTTTTGGGAATTAATTGGACTATATAAGTAACATCTGTTATCAAATGAAAATTAGTTGCTATATAAGATGGATTTTAATTTTTTTTGTCATGATAGAGCCATTGGGTAAACAAAAATAAAACTTACTTAAATGGTTGCCTCTTTCCTGTGTGTTACTGAATAAACCTGGAGTTTGACGTGCGTCAATTGGTTTGTGGGAACTTGTTTCAAATAATAAACATTTAGAAGATCAGTCTGTGAAAGGACATTGTCAATATTTTTAAATCATGGTTTGAATACTTTATTCTTCTGTCTACCAGGTAATACCACTTTTTAAACTTTTAAAATTGACATTAGGTTTTATAAAAATTGTTTTTGACTTCTACCAAAGTATTTTTGCTTTAGTGTTATTTTACAGTGAAAATCTAAGTGTAAAAGTATGGAATAAAATTTTATATACATATGTAATTAATTCTGTATTGCCAGAAAAGTAAAATTTGCCTATTTCTATAATTTTTTATGTATGTGCAGGGTCAGTATTACCATTTTGGGATCTGACTGCCAAAAGATAAACATTTTATAGAGAAATTTAGCAAAGAAAGCAAAATCATTTTAAAGTTTCTTTTCTTATTCTTTATTATGTGTGAGAAATATTGTTGAAGAGAAATTACATTAATCAGGAACTCAAAAGCACAAATAGAATGTTCAGATCAAAATATCAAATGACTTGGTAATAAAATATTATCAGCACTTTTTGTTTTTGTACTAGGAATTGAACCCAGGGGCACTTAAGCACTGAGATACATTCCCAGTCCTTTTTTATTTTTTATTTTGAGACAGGGTATTGCTAAGTTTCTTAGGACCTTGCTAAGTTGCTGAGGCTGGCTTTGAACTCTCCATCATCCTGCCTCAGCCTCCCAAGCTGCTGGAATTATAGGCCTAGGCCTCTGTGCCTGACATCGAAACTTTTAAATAGTTAACTCTGTTGGATGCTGGAGTGGATTTTATTAACTTTTGTTTCTTTTGTCTCTCCCTGGTAATTGGAGTAATTGGGAATTAATTGTATTAAGACTCCTTTCCCATGTGACCTGGAGGTAGACTTGATTCTATCTGCAACAATTATTTATTTCATTCATAAACTTATAATTTATATGAATATGTGAAATTACTGTAAAGAAAATAAAACAATAAAAAAGGGGTCATCATTTTTTCCGGAAATAAAGAGCAAGTAATGTGAAGAAGTTGAGGTGTCTCATTTTGGTATCCATATACCTGCATTCTGAATACCAAGAGACAGTTGCACCAACAGTTACAGAAGAGATCATTTTTTGTTGTGTTTTTGTTTATTTGTTTGTTTTTTGCTTTTGGTGCTGGGGATTGAATGCAGTGCCTTGCACGTGCTAGGCAAATGCTTTACTACTGAGATATACCTACAGCCTAAGCAGGGACTTTCTTTACTGGAGCTTCCTGATTCAGGAAGTACAGAGGTCAAGGTGCTCTTTGATCTCAAACCTGCATTGGTGTTACTAGAGGTGGTCACTGCACAAATCAATGGATTCTTTTATTGGTTTGAGACCAGTTATGGAGTCAAAATCTTCAGTATTCCAGTGATTTTTTCATGTAATTAATCCTTGTTATTATTAGCACTTTGAGAAGAAATAGTGGATTGATTTTCATTTCTTGCTTTGGAAACTTATACTATAAATTTGTACTCCACATAATTTTATCTAGTAAATGGCATAACAGCGTTGCTTGATCTTCAGAGAAACCAGTTACTCATTTCTTGATTTAAGAAATTCACTGCTGAAAGATTTTTCTTGTATGGATTCTAAATCATACTTTCCCAAAATTCTTATTGATTTTCAAATCCTAATTAGCTATGGAATCTCTTATTCTTCAAATAAGTACTTCCTGAACCAGAAAATGCAAAGATTTTATGTCATTTTTCCCAAGTAATTTATCCATAAATGAGTGGTTCTTCCTGGATTGAATTTAGTTGCTGCAACAATTATTTCTTATTTCATTCGTAAACTTACAATTTATAATCACCACAAAGAGAGTATTAAACAGTTTTGTAGTCAAGTAATATTTATCAAGCATCTTAATAGAAAATAAAATGCCCCAAGTTTTGCTAAAGTGTACGTCAAGAGAATTAACTAAATACTAAATGTTGTTAGTATTGATTTAAACATAGATCTCATAGCCCTGCAATTGCTTATGTCTAATTGTGGAAAAGAGATTTTAGAATGAAAAGAAAATTCTCAGAAAAAAGAACTTTTTTTTCCTCAGAGTAATTGCTACAAAGGAAATGTTTTCATACACTGATTTCAGTATGAATGAAAACAAGCTACACTCAATTTATCTGTGATAGTTTATGGAAAATCATTGCATGGGATATATTAACAAATTTTTCAAATTTGCTTTTTTTTTGTCACCACATCCACTAGTAGAGCATCTGAAAGCTGCTCTCATGGAGAATAAGTTACCTTTCTCTAAATCTATCCATTTACAGATTTTTATGAGACATCAGCAGGAACCAGGTAATTTCTTGGGACAGGCAGGAAAAACTGTAGCCTAACAATATTCATTCCTCCATTCTCCCTGATTAACAGAACACAGATTTTTCCCCTGGAACAGTGAACTCAACTAAATATTGTTGTTCTTCCTTTGCTATTATTAGTGGTTGGCATATGATGAATTTCTAATCAGTGGGATGGAACTAGAAATATACAGAGGGTTTCTCAAAAAAACCTTTTATTTTTCTGGGAATAAAAGTGATCTAGCTGGCAGTACCTTTCTTCCTGTCTTGAGATGGACATACACTCAGAACTGCAATAGCCACCCTGTACAGTGGCATGTGTCCCTCAACCAGATGGAATGGTGGTTGAAACCCAGATACGTAGCTTTCTTTTACTCCTCTCTCTTTAGCCAAGTTAGTGATGGGTGTTTATTGAAATAGATCAAAGCTTTAGATTTCAAATGAAGCGATTATGTTTATTTAGGATTCATATACCTAGATAAATCCCTCAGCATGTCTATGTCCAAACCTTAGAAATATTTTTCTCAAGTTACTTAGGTACGTCAGAATCAGCACATTTCTTAGTATTTGTTTTGAGAGAAACTGACTTACCTTCTTATACATTTTTTCTCCCCTTCAGATTTTTACCCTTTCATTCGCCCAGGGATATATATGGCTAATCGAGAAAGAAAACTAAAAGACAGAGAAGGATAAAGGTAAAGACAGAAGCTTAATAAAGGTGCATGCCTCTATCAAGGTCCTGATAAAAATCACAATGATGATAAGGAGAGGACCACATAGTATATAATTATCACAATGCAATTACCATGCTTAAACATACTCTGATTTTATGCCTGAGACCATGACTTTTACTTTCCCTTTCTTTGCAAAACTATATATATATACTATATAGTATATACATATATCTGTTATATATATATGCATATATATATATATATTAGGGCTGCTACTAACAGTAAAAATAATTATATTTCATAGATCACACATTCCTCTTCACATGCAACATTACATTCAATTTCATCAATATATCAGAATAGATAAAAACAATAATTCATACAAGTGCAAAGATTAAGAGCAAATTCTTAGTATTTATAAGTAAGAATCTGGTATGCCAATTGGACTTTATAGGAAACTTCAGAAGTTAGTTAATAATGAAAAATGATCAATAAAATTATACGTAAGGTCATAAAATAATTAACAACTGTATCAGCAACACTGAATATTCCCAGACTGTCAAATGATCTGCATGAAAATTTTTGGCTAATGTGAGTTTTCGTTGAGCAAGGAAATGAATGAAACCTCTATAAGAACCAATGCAAATATCTTTGATGGAATATGAATATTGTTTGTGATGAAGAGTATCTAATGTGGAAAAAAACCTTCTTTGAAGTTTCTGCATGTTGCTGAATCACTGGAGAACATAGGATTGAAAAAGAAGACAGAAAACTAAGATGTGATCTGGAGGTCTGCAAACGCAACCCAGTTTTTTCAAATGGAAATTATGCTGACATATGTGTGCTCTAATGAGCCAAATTTCAGTAATTTATTACACACTGCTTATTGCAGAGTTTGGATAATCTATTGACATGGCTGGGAATCATTCCAGCAAGAACTTTATTGAAGTAAACAGCAACATGAAAACTCCCTGATTAAATCATAGCCATCACTGACATCAAAATATTGGCTTCCAAAAATTAGAACTTGAAGCAATACCATATTGAAGTACTTAACTGTAGTCCTTAATCATCCCATAACACAGGATTGATTTGGTTGTCTTTCCAAAAGAGAGAGAGAAAAGTAAAAAGACAAATTCATTTTCATTTTACCTAAAGAATTTAAATAAAATTTGATACTACTTATCTCTACATTGTTTTTGTTAATATATGGATGGAGAAAAAGACAAATCTTTGAGATGGTGTAGCTAAAATTTGGCTTCTTTTCTGTCATTTGGTAGGCACTAACTCAGAAAATTGTCTTCATTCTAAATGGGCATACATGTTCAGAGAAGAATAAACTGGACTTTCTGTTCTGTGACTCTATATGTAACAAAATACTTGTTTAAAAATGTTTATTGCATATCAATTTCTACATAAGGCATTACACAAGTATGACCTAATTTGATTTTATGATATTGGTGAGGTTTTTATTACATTTAATTCACAGATAAAGAAGCTGAAGCCAGAGGTATCATTCAATATTAAACTATGGAGAACTCATCAAAGCATAATTTGTCTTTATTTGAAAATTCCTCTGTGATGTCCTAGGCCCTGTGCTCCAAGTGAGCAGCAGAGGACCCTAATGCATACCCACCTCCAGACTTCTTGCTTCTGCAATGTAAGTACAAGAAAATGTATTCACTGTGCATCTACCAAACAAGGGATAGGTTTTGTGAAAATTACTAAACGCATTAGTAGAAGAGACACTTCTATGAATCCTTGATCAATGAGTCATTTTTTGGAAATGAAAAGTTCAAATGTTAATAGATAACAAGGATTACAATGTGTATTAGTTTCCTCTAGTTGCTCTAACAAATTATAACGAACTGAGTATTTTAAAATAACATATATTTGTTTTCTTACAATTCTGGGGGTCAGAAGTCCAAAATAGGTCTCACTGGACTAAAATCCAAGGGTCATCAGATCTGAGTTCCTTTCTGGAGGCTCTATGTGTAAGCCTTGCACTTTCCAACTTTCAGAGGCTGCCAACATTTCTTGGATTGTGGCCTCCCTTGTCCTTCCTCAAACTTAGCAGTGTGTTCTTACATCTTATTATTCCGACACTGACTATTCTCCCTCTTGATTACACATTCAAGTATTTTTGTGATTATTTTGGACGTGGACCCACCTGTATTATCTCTCTATTTGATTATCAAACCATTGGTAATCTTACTTCTTCCTGAAATTTAAATTCCCTAACTGCCATATAATGCAATATATTCACAGGTCCCAGAGACTGTGACACAGACACATTTCAGAGATCATTGTTGTTCCATTTACATCACTACTCTAAAAACGAACAAAACAAAACAAAACAAAAAAACAGTGGAAAGTCAGAAATTATAGTATGGATAAATGGTCAGTTCTGGGAAGAACCTCAGATTGATTATCTCTACATCCTGAGCATTGCCAATTAGTGGATGACTCTGGCATTGGCATAAGGACAAACACAAAGTCCCTGTAAGATTTAGTGGGAATTTCAGAGACAATATGAAATGGTCATTTATGATGCTTAAAATTGTATGATTTAAGCAAGCCTGTACATATTTCTGGACTTCAGATTCCATACATTCAAAATAAAAGTGCATAAATAGCATGATCTCACTCATATGGAACATAAAAAGATTGACCTCACAGAAGTTGACGATATAATTGTGGTTACCAAAGGCTGGGGAGAGAAGGGAGGAGGAGAACCGGGTAAAGGTTGACCAAAGAGTACTAAGTCATAGTCACAAGTGAGAAGTTCAGGTATGCTATTGCCCAGTAGGGTGGCTGTGGATAGTAATGATCCACTGTACACTTCAAAACACAAAAAGAAAAGATTTTGAATGTTTTCACCATAAAGAAATGATAAATAATTGAAGAGAAAGATATGTTTAGCCTGTTTTAAATGTTACACATGAATAAATTTATCAAAACAAATTACATGGCACCTCATAAATATGTACAGTTTCTGTTTTATATTTCAGTTAGAATAATAGTTAAGTTTTAAAAATAATAGGGTATAACTAGGCAATATTTTCAAAGAATTTCCAGCAAGTAGACTGTCTTCAGAAACGCAGGGTTTAATGAAGGTATAGAATTAGGAGAAAGGTATCAGTAACACGTGCTAGCACAGAACCTAAAAACAAAAGAATGCAACTAACATTCTATTACTTTAAAAATGGTGAAAATCTGGCACTGATTACAGAAAACAGTGTAATTATGAGCAGGGAATCTTATTTTTTCTTATAATTTGCACATGTGGAAGGATCATCATAGAAGCATTTTGGTCAGGGTAAAGTAAATATCTATTAGGTTTATTATATAGAAATGACTAATTTCAATCAAAAAACTGGTTTTTTTAGAGTCAAAAATACACTAAAACATAACTGATGTGTTAGGGAAAGCATTGATCTTAGTATAAAAATGTATTAATGTCACAAAAAAGTAAAAGAATTTCATATCTATGACATTTCATATTAAATGGAGATTATTTTATATTATGGCTCATTTTTAAAAGAACAAAAATAAAATCTTCGTTCCAATTACTTAAAATATTAGAATACACAAATAATATAAATAGGTAAAGCAGAAAAATATTTTCTGATGTCCAATATTGTCAGTCCTCTATTCTAAACTATGTTACTCAAATTTATTCACTAAGTGTATGTATCTCTTCCTGTTTATATTAAATAAAACAATATACATAAAATAATAAATATGTGACTAAAATATGACTTCGTAGGTGACGATTTTTTTAATACACTAGAAGGCGTTGAAATGCTGAAGAAGACATCTTGTGGCTAGGGGAAAAGAAACCAGCTGCATGGGAAAACAGATGGGGATAAGGGAGAAATATAAAACCAATAAAGGGAAGGTATTTCAAGATGTGAACTTGGACACATCTATTATCACTACAGCCCCTATTTTCTTTATTTGTTAGATAAAGTTTTTCTTATTAATCAAATATATGATTCCAATAGAGATGAACTGGTAGGGTCCAGGCGATTTTAATAATAACCGCAAAAGAAAACTTGTTCAATATATATATATATTTTTTGGAACCGGGGATTGAACTCAAGGGCACTGAGCCACATCCCCAGCCCTATTTTCTCTTTTATTTAGAGACAGGGTCTCACCGAGTTGCTTGACGCCTTGCACCTGCTGAGGCTGGCTTTGAACCCGTGGTCCTCCTGCCTCAGCCTTCCGAGCCACTGGGATTACAGGCGTGCACCACCATTCCCGTCTTGTTCAATATTGAAAGAAGCGATGTCACTGTAGACAAAGACTGATGAAACACAACTCTCAGAAAATGACAGAACTTACAAGGGGCAGTGGGAGATGGAGTTGGGCCCTGGTCGTAGACAAAAAGATGTTCTTATTTTGGAACCTTGAGACAATAAAACTTAGCAACGAAAAACGCAAGTAGATCATTAGAGTGCAGTGTATAGGACTGAAATCATGTGAATATACATGGAAGGATGGTTTTCCCAAAGAGCCACGGAGAACAATGAGGTTTCAACAGGGCTGACACTGAGGTTTAAAAATAATAAATAAATAAAGGTCTGAAAAACAAAACTAGGAGATAGGCAAATTATCTGTGGCTAGAATGAGAACTAACACAAGGTTGATACCCAGTAATATGTCACCGCCTACATTTACACATCTCCATACCATTTGCACTCCCAGATGACTGTAATTACTAAGATTTTGTGTTCAGTCTGCCCAGGAACCATATGACTGTTATTATCTCTTCAGGAAAGCTACAGACGTACCTAAAATGATGCAGATTTAGGAAGTGGAACTTAGTAAAAATGTTTATTGGATTCCTGGCTTAATGACATTGCATTTGATATTGTGGAATGGAAGGACAGTGCAATAGAGTAGTAAGGATATTTTGTTTATATGAAGTTTTGCACAGTTCAATATTTATTTTCTTTAGTTATTTAACAAATATGACATTTAATTAGTGTTTAAACTTAAGTATTTAAAAAATTTTGATTATTATCATCATTGTTTTATAACTGGGTAATGAATCAGAGGGTTCAGATATTTGATTTAACTTTACCATTTGCCAGTTTTATTTCATTCTTCAAGTCATTTGATTTTTCTCAAACCACAGTTCCCAAATTTATGAAGCAGAAAAGAAAAATATCTGTTATCTCTACCGGACAGGATTGTTATGAAAAGATTAATTTTACTGAGATAACACATTTCAAAACATACATATACATATACACACAAAATACATCTAATTCTTTTTTGTGAATTAAAAAATTTTAAAAAACCATATGGTTACAGCAAAGTTCTATCTTTTTAGAGGTTTTAAACTGAAATGGAGTGCAGTTGGAAAGAATGCATAAAAAATACATGTGCTATAATGGTAGAATATAACAAATGCTATGAAAATGTAAAATGGCTCAAAATTGCTTGCAAGAAAAAAAAATTAACAGAGAGTTAACATCAATTGACTCAATGGGTTTGACAGAATGGATCAGCATGAATAAAAGGAAATATTTACTAAGGGATGAGCTAAAGAAATTGTGTTTAAATGTGTGTACTATGCTGAACATACCAGCAGTTGCAGCCTTGTCTCTCTACAGCTACTTCTGGACTTGGTGCAATTACATCCAGATAAAAAAATCGTACCTTGAAAACGCATTCAGTACATCGACCCTCCAGTGCACTGTCCCTGTGTGGGTTGTTCACCTTCATGGTTGCATTGCCAACTGAGACTCGCTGCCACTGTTCAACATCCTGAGAGAGTATTGTATTGTATATTGCAGGCTGGGGAAAAGAACAAAGTTCAAATTATAGTTTCTATGGAATGCATTTTGCTCTAGTACTATCATAAATTGGGATTGTCTCTACTTAGTCACCTCAGCCTCCACTCTTCTCTTTCATATGCACTCTAATAAAAATTCTAACAGATCCTTGAAAACCTGACATACTTTTCAGCCTAATGGCACCCATTGATGAGTAAAAAAATTTTTCAAAACATTACCAAGAAAATGAAAAAAAAATATTATTGGACCCTATCCTGGACCCTATTACTGGGAAATCTATGGAGAAGGAAGAGTGGCTTGTTGTGGTATTAGAAAAGTAATAATAAAATACGTATATTTGGTTGAATAGAGAAGAAACCACAGAGAATTCAAAAATTAAATTTTCAGGAAACCACAAAATGATTAGATTATAGCATTCTCTCCCCAGTGAAGTAAAAGAAACCTGTGACTACTAGAGCTAGATCAGGGGAAAGGAGAGAGGGTGGAGACATTAAGGAAATTCTAAACCACAAGAAGAGAGAGGAGAGATGACCTCTGATATTTTTCTACAGCATTCTTGGACATGAAACTACTCTGAGACAGCAATATTTTTTTGAATTAACTATAAATAAATCAAGAACATATGTATTAACATTTTACATTCTGAAAATGACCTAGGTCAATCCTAATGAGTTGAGGACAGTTACTTGCTAAATTACAGATATTTGTGATTTGTTAAAGAGCAGAGGTACACCAATTAAAATAACAAAACAAAACAAAATGAAGCACATCTATGCATAGAGGCATCTGAGGATGTCTCACTCCACTGATTCCTTATCTGCGCCTTAACTAGTCATCTCCTTTGGCCAAAATATATTCCCGAATGACAGAAAGTAATCTTGACATAAAATGTTCCATATTGATTTCCAGCATTCTGTTGTGGCCTCTCCTCAGTAGATTCCTGTTGGACATAACAGGAAAACCACTTTGATACATAATTCATGGGAACCTCAATATAACTTTTCACATTTATGACTGACAACCGAGAAGACGAGGAATGACATCCCAATCTATCTTCCTGGAATTTTAAGCACAGTGAATAAAGGTTTTCTGACCAAAGGGTATATTCTGCATGGGTAGCCACATTAAGGGGGAGAAACACATCAGGAATGACACAGGTTTTTAAATAATAAAGGAAACATGGGATCAGCATAAGCCACTATGGGCTTTTCATCCAGACCTCCCACTCAAGGAAAAATGTTCCTTCTGCCTGTTAAGATTAAACCCTTTGTGCCACAAAAGGCAGTAGAATGATGTTTCTTTTTTTAAAATTTGTTATTTATTCTAATTAGTTATACATGGCAGTAGAATGCATTTATGCATTTTGATAAATCATACATAAATGGAGTATAATTTCTCAAAGCAGTTTTGAGGATCCTAAATTAATATGGTCTGAGTAGCTACTTTAATTTGAAATAGAAAACAAATGAATGAACAAAGATGTAAACCTGAGAGTATTACTGTTTCAAATACATTTATTTTCATGACATATAGTTACAGATTTTATTTAAAATTATCACAATATTCCTTCACAAAATGATTTACACACCATTTGTTAAAATGTATAGATTGTTATTCCCAAGAACTTGAAATTTTCAAAGATGTTTTTATAAAATTTCAAAATACCTAGCAACAGCAAAATGACATATTGTCTGTTATCATCTTAGGTATTATTTCTCCTGGTTTACATATTTATTAATAATGGATTAAAATCTTGATTAATCTGAAATGTATAGTAATTTTTAAGGCTTTCCTGGCATATATTGATAACTGTTGCAACTTTTGCCTGGATAACTTGAAATCTGAGAGTGATTTATGTTGATTATACCTATATATGCTTGAGAAACTTCTCAACTCTGAAAATATTTCGGAATTAGGAGGACCAGGATAATGAATTTGTCAATTATTCAGTTATTTTATGCTTTTGAAAGTTAAATGTTTATACACAAAATTATTTTCAAACATGCTAAGAAGTGCTATTTGTTTATGTGCAAATGTATATTGATTATGCATATGAAATATTATATCTATATATTATAATATATAGCATAATAGATATATATTTTATAAAATACTTGTGTATTTCATTCATGTATCCACATATGTAGCTAATAATACTATGGGACATACATAGTCTACACTTTTTAGTGTACTTATATTATTTATACCATATATGCATAAGGTATAAATACATATATACAATATATATGTATCATACATAGATGTTTACAGTTTTTCCATTCCTTAGATTAACATTCTCTTTTGTCCATGAGTAATTATGAATTATCAGGAATAATTTAAAAGCCAAGTATAATCTTTCAACAATTTTAACCATTAATTCCAAAAATTCAATGAATTTTGAGAGGTGACTATACATTTAGGCTTTATAGAAGTAATAAATTACAAGTAGGAACTGATGCCATACACTTCAATGTTCAACCTTCTATCTTTTCTTTAGTTGTTAACTGTGGATTCAAAAATATGAAATTGGAGATCCATAAATGAATTTTTCTTTATGGCAGTTTTGAATCCACAGAGAGAAACAATCCAACTCAAGTCACAGTTTGTGAAAATGCCTCAAAACAGGAAAGAGAAAATAAAGATTTAGAATGTTTGGAAACTTCTTAGAAGTTTTATTTCCAGCATTTTATTTTACTTACCATCTTAGTCCAACATAAACTATCTAGATTCAGGTTAAGTGCAATGATTTTCAACTAAATGAATTCCAACCTTGCAAAAAATAAGAACTGATAATATAAGGAAAATATTTTTATATCCTTCCCTCCTATTTAGGCCCATCAAGAGGAAAGCTATAAAAATAAATAGTGGTCCATCCAAAAGGCAGAAGCACAAACATGACAGGCCTTGTGGTATTATTTTCTGAATGGTTGATGTGATTTTTTTGGAGAGTGTTTTTATAGGCTGAATTACAGAATCATGGAATTATGGAATTTTTAGAACTGGAAGGAATTTTAGCTATCACTAGGGTGCCATTTAGTAAACGTCTCTTGAATGTTCAAAATAATACCCAAATGAGTTAGTGTAACTTCCAAAGAACTCCTTCTATCCAATGAATGCTTCCTTTGCTTGTTAAGGTGCTGAGTACATGGTACCATGTAGCATCACTATATTGGAGTTGGATTTTATGTTCACTTCTCTAAGATTATACCCAAAGAAATTTATTGATGGGTAGGAAGTGTTTCTGGGCATATTTATTTATCTTACCATATCACATAGCAGAAATCCAGGTATGTTACCAGTATACATTTCCAATGTAAAAAAATACATGTCAACAATTAAAATCCACATGATGCAGCAGAAATTTTAGTCTTTATCATCTTTAAAATTAGATTATAAATATTTTAACGTATTATAATCTTTAGGGTATAGTTTAAGTGTTACATTTCTATAAATAATATGAAGCCTAGTGTTAAACATAATAGGGACATGATATTTATAATTTAAAAAAAATTTGGGACTGGGGATATAGCTCAGTTGGTAGAGTGCTTGCCTTGCATGCACAAGGCCCTGGGTTCAATCCCCAGCACCACCAAAAAAAAAAAAAAAGTTTAATGCTCAGAATGATGTCTGTCTCAAAAAGAAAATCAAAACAATCAAGCTGACCAACAAATAAAACCACCTCTGGAGTACCATATGAACATCTAAAGTTTGTCATTTATTTTAGCTGAATCATTAGGAAAAAATGATTATACTTAAAATAGATTACCTCATTTAAGTGTTGCAGAGTCTTATTTTACAGATGAGGAGACTACTCAGAGAGGTATAATAATTTTTCCCAATATATATAGCTGTTAAAGCACAGTTATTGAACTTTAAGCCCAAATATGATTATTTGTAAAACCTCCCCACCCACCATGAAACTGAGAGAAAGCCACAAGAATTCACATATTCATTTATCCATTTCAAAGGAAAGATAGTAATTCTTGGAAAAGTGATTTAAAATTTTAAAAAGTAGCAATTGTAATTATAGTATCAAAAAGACACTGATTAACAGCAATGTACCACACAAAAAATGAACAAGGGAAACAAACCAAAATCATCCTCCTCAAAGATCTTTCCTTCACCCAGACTATCTTTATAAAAACAAAAAACAGAAGAAGAAGAAGAAGAAGGAGGAGGAGGAGGAGGAGGAGGAGGAGGAGGAGGAGGAGGAGGAGGAGGAGAGGAAAAGGAAGAGGAGGAGGAGAAAAAAGAAACATGAATTCTTTGGAATAAAAACAAAGTCTGAAAAACATGCTCCTCAGGATCTTATGCACTCAGTTTCCCTCAGTTCATTTCTGTCCATCTATCTGTAAACTAATGCTGCTGGTCACATTTCCTGTCCATGGAGAGGGTCCGTGAACCCATTTGGGCCTCTGAATGTCCTGCAGTGTTATATCTTTGTGTATTTTCCTGAGCTCTTACTTTCAATTACACACAGACCTGATAAATTATTTCAAAATCTCTCATCTTTTTTTACAATTTCTATTATTAATATGATAAACATTTGCCTCTCAGGTTTTCCATTAAACTGTAACTCCTTTCTGATTCCATTACCTCTCTTCAGAGAACTGCAAATACAACCTTTATTTTATAGATTAAATCAGCTTTAAAAAGACTTAAAAATAGTTGCTAGTAGACATCCATTTTCTTTATTTCTTCTGTCATTTGGGATTTCCCCCCAAATTTATGAGTTCCTAGGATCTCTGGGTGAATTTATCTGTATTTAGATATCTTGGGTCCTTCATTAAGACAAAAGAAAGTCTTCCATTGCAAACAGATTAAAACACTGGGTGGGCTTGTGAAGTTCCAAAATTATTTTTAAGTCAAATGTAGTTGCCAAAATTGATATAACTATCAACTTGGTTTTTAGTCCAAGGAAATTTCTAATTACTTCAATCAGCTTTTTAAAGTAGATGAGGACCGTGATTCTTCTATGTATAACAATTTTTAAATATTGTGTTTCATTTAGTTACATTTTAGCCTGGCAGGATAAAAAATTGTAATTACTATAGTGGATAATTAGAGAGAAATTAATAAACTAATGTAATTGATTCCATCTGAACCTAGTGCCACTATATTTTATAAATTTCATCTAATGTTTTAAGGTTAGTTTGGAAGTCATGAGCAGTAAGCAACAAAGACAAACTTAAATATGTAGTAGTTTTCTCTCTTTAACATAGTATTTAACTATATTTTACTACAATAGCATTGTTAATCTACATTCATTAAAACAGATTACCTAATACATGTTACAAAAGATTCCATAACAATGGCTGGTATGGTTAGATAGAATGAATAAAAAAGAGAAAACAAAAGAATGTATAATTTTGTAAGACAGAGTCTTGCCTGTTATATAAATGGTCCTCTATTTCAACTCCAAAAGCATCTGATTTTATACTTTCGATAAAATGTTGTATTTTATAGAAAGTTTCAACTCTGCTTTATAAATGCCATCAATGTCAAGCTTATTTCTCAGCTGTGTTTCTGTTTGTCCCCAACAGGGACTCTGCATTGCTGTCAGCCACAAATTGGAACACACCGATTGTTTTGCAATTGTAACTTGTTTGTGTCTGATTATCTTGGAATAATGAGCTGGTAAGTGTAAGATCACTTTTCTCTCATCTTTTCATACCCTCCACTCGATACTTTCTAGCACATAACAAGGGAACTAAAATGAATTTCTACCATCCAGTAAACCTAAAGATTGGACGAGCATTGTACTTTCATCAATGTCATGATCACCTAGAAAATCACCTGCCACATAGGAAATCCACAATTAATAAAACATTCACTGAATTCATAAAGTTTTATTGAATTTATTAAAATTAGTTATCTAGAATCTCTAATAATGAAAATCATCCTTTACCTGTATGCCAGTTACCATGAATTTTATAGTATGATTTTTTTTTTCAAGCTTTAAACATTTTATGCCTCAGCATGTATTTTGGTCATCCAGGAAAAAGAGAGAATAGGAGCTGCAAGGTCAATCTGTAACCCTCCTTGCCCTTCTGATGCAATCCTCATTGAACACACGTGCATTAGTGCTTTCAAGCCTGGAACTCTCATCAAAAGGTTTAAGTAAACTGTGTTTGAATCTCAACACTGAAAATAGGGTGGAAATATAGCTGTAAAAACTCACTCATGATATTTCTGGCACTTTTTGGGTCATTTTCTGCCAAATAATTGTATGAGGCCACATTAGATTTCAGAAGTACTATCTCTTGCCAGAAACGGGAAGATAAGTGGACATGATGAAACTCTTGCAGGTTAGCAATAATTGCAACAGAATATTTTTTAAGCCCTCTCTTTGGCAATCTTCTGTATTCAGTCTATAATTTTAATAGCCCTGCTCACTTTGAATTAAATGTGATCTAGTAAAATTTAACTTGTTATTTATTTTAAAAAGCACGGATCTGTGAAACTCAAGAGACCCAGTTTCATGTACCAACTGAAAAATTAACAATTTGAATGTTTTTGGCAAATCACCTCTGCTTTCTTATTCCTAAGATCCCAAACAGAGGAAACAGGAAATAAGTTGCAGAATGTTTGAAGTCTGCTCAAGCTCTAAAATTCTATGATCCTTTGAGCTAATGCTCAAACTCTGATAGCTCCAAATTTTCACCCATACCACTGTATTTCATTTTCTCCTTAGTTTTGGAATACCCTTCCCTTTCCTTGCCTTTAAAAATCATGACATTGTAGAACCAAACCTACTTCATATTTCCAACATGTAGCCTTCCCTGATTGCTCATCTTCTCATCAGTTTTCTTCCTTCTAATATCTTATATCATTAATGGAGAGTACAATATTAATGCACTGATATAAATATGACATCTTGTTGAATACATTAGTTTTCCATATTCAACAACAGTGTTGCATACATGTTAGTTGACTGCATACAAGTGGAATACCATGTTCTTGTAAGACAGGTCATGATTATGGCATTTGGTGGGGTACTGGGAATTTTTGAGTTTTTGTTTATTTTCTCCTTTTTAAAAAAGAAGCATTTGATTGGCCACTTATTTAATTGGTTGTATAAAGGAAGTATATAAAATTTGTGAAATTAACAAAATTCACAAGTTGTATTTTTTGTATAAGATCTTAAGCAAGATATGGCTATATTTCCCATTGTATTGGAAATGCTGGTTTTTGAAGAGTTGTTCACTTTCCAATTCATCTATCTTGCTGTTTCTGAGAATCAGTTTAATCCAAACAACAGAAAAAAGGTTACGGTTAGACCTATATGTGTGTTCAAATAGTGAGAAATGCTACCATTCCAGAAGATTCATTGTATCTAAAATGTTTCTTTGATGGTCTAAGGAATGAAACAGGATTATGGTTAAAGAAAGCACAGTTTTAGTACTAGTTTTGTTAGGAAATCCTTAGGTAGCAGAACTACTTAGTTTATATATCTGTGCTCAGTTTTCCCATTACATATAAAACTTAGCATTATGCTCTTGACTTACTTAACAGATCAGATGTAAATAAAATGAGAAAACTTTTTTAAAGCTTTGGAATACATAAGAAATATACAAATGCTGGAATATTACCATTTTCAGGTTTTTTTCTATCCTTCATTCAATTATTGCTTTCTTATCAATCATACTTATTGAAGTTCTATTTAACTTTGGTTTAAAAAAAAAAAATTCTAGAACTCCTGAACCTGGGATTCTGCTTTCCACAACAAACAGAAATTCCAGAAGCAATGGATATGAGACCCATCTAAATTGTCAATGTGGAAAATAACAGTTTGAAAATTATTTTTGTATCATTTATAGAAATTTACTCCATAAGCTATCTCTAATATAGTCTCTATTTTATTTGGGCAACACAGAACAGATTGCTTTTCTATAATGGATAAATTTTCTGAAGACTGTCTGGAGCACTTGAGCCAACAGTTAAGGCTGCTTTTCCTTATTGAATCCCTTAGTGTCATAGGAGACTGTTAAAACACGCTGGAGGGTTCCTTAGTGCATATTGCATTGATAGTTAATATTAACAGTCCTTTATTGAGATAAATTAATTTACAATGAAATGTTATAAGCTTAGAAAAGATTGCAATTACATAATTTTCTGATAGTTGTTATATAAACATATCATCAGACAGGTAAATTTTCTTGGATTTCTTTCTGAGAAGTTACAGGATCTTTTCTAATTTTTTTCAATTTTGATAATACATTTTTATATTCTTGGTGATAGTTCCTTTTTATCTTTCTTATACTTCTTCCTTTTGGTTTACTCATTATACTTATTAAGGACTAATTTTAAATTTTAGAAGGTAAATTGGCTACAATACTCACAATAAGCCTATGGTTAGGCAACATATTATCATTAACCAAAGACAAAGTTAAGTTTTAAACCTCAAGTAACTCTTCTATGTCCGAATGGATGGTAAATGAAGAAATCAGCAATAAAATCTGAATCTATTTGAACCAATAATAATTGCTCTTACCCTGATCCATTCATTCTGTCTTTATCTAGCCACCATTATAAGGGCCACATGGTTCTTAATTCATATTCCTTGAAGTAGTTCATGATTTTTTGTCTTTATAAATATTTCTCACACTTAAAATTTATAATCAATGTAAAATTTTAAGCTGTATTTGGTATTTGGCCTTTATATCAGTATCTAAACTACTTAACATAAGCATGTATGTCAGATATTTTAAGAGAAGCAATTATAATGCAATCATAGAATAGTACATATTTTATATCACACACCACTTTATATGCAAAACATATATAAAGTAGATCTGTTGATTTTCAATACCATTTATTTATTTATTTTTTGTTCAAGCAAAATTCTTAATCAAGGTCATAAGAAACAAGAAAGAATTGTTACAAATCTTTGTGTCCAAGGGACCTGATGACTAAATGCAGTGTCCGATCTTGGATTGGATCCTGGAACAGAAAAAATGACCATTAGTGAGAAAACTAGTGAAATGCAAGTAAGGTTCTTAGTGAATAGAATCACCAAGCTTAGTGTTATCATAATGACCAAAGCACCATGCAATATATCTTGTTGGCCTTAGAGAAAGTGGAGTGGAAAATATGCAGAAACTCCCTTTATTGCCTACCTATGCAACACTCCTATAAATTTCACACTATTCAAAATAAAAGTTAAAAATAAAACAGAATGATTTATTGAATATCCAGTCTATGCCTTACTATGCTGAGGAGCACTCAGCAAAGCCAAAGACCCCTGAGAGAAAGACAGCTTCTGCCATGAGTTCAAGGTTTCAAAAGATTAGGTTGCAAAATCAGTAGGACATGCCTGCATATGGATATGCAGAGAGGACAGATGGATCCAAAAAGAGGTAATCAACTGCTTAGCTAAGGAAAAGGAGAATACTTAGGGATTCAGAAAATACTTTACAAATGTATTATATTATCTTGATTTTTAGTGCACAGTAATAAAATGGTTAAAATTTGTAGTTCTAAATTTCCTACTATTTTCAGGACAGTCTTGAAAAAATTGTATGTGGATAAATATTTCCTTCCATGGATAACAGATGATGTCTTAGATAGGTAATAGACAAGGTGCCATAAATAATTTTTCCTCAACTATATGAGTTAAATACTTCTGTTAAAGTAGCAGCATGCAGTGTGCTTTATTCTGTTGTGGACATGAATAGTAATCAGCAAAAGACTCAAGAGATTAGATATAATATTTTAAACATTTTGATTGAGTATATGTTATAGACAATATTCTTCTCTACTGGAACAAAATTCTACATTGTCTAATAGTGGGACCTTCAAAAATGTTCACATTTTCTAAGAAAGAAGAACTTATACCTGGAGTGTGCTTAGCCCTGTCTAAAATATCATTTATCATGTTTTAGATAGGAAGCTGTTATCCTAATATGCTTCTCAATTTCAAATTGTATTTGCTACATTTAACAGGATTATGAAAACTAATTTGGTAATTGTATTTGATAAAAAATTCATGCTAATCTTGTGCTTGAGAAAATAATTGTAAATCGATTATGAGATCTGCTTTTATAGAAAACCATTTGGAAATCCATTAACAGATGATTCTGTGAACAGATGAAATACTATGCATGTCATTGTATGTTTAGGTTCTATAAATATTGGATAGGAAACATTAATTAATGTTTAAATACATTTTAGCCAACACTCTATGGTCCATTGTCTACCAGTAAAATACTTAAGAGTTTATACTTGTCGAATTTCAAGAAATTCAATTGGACCACATTACCATTTGGCTTCTTTGTACAGTATGAAAACATAACTTTGTTTCCCATAAAAGTATAGAGTTTTATGTTGTCCTTAAGTGCTGTGATATCTCTAAGCTTTTAATTTGACCTATTCAAAAGAGAATATTCTATTTTGTGTTCAAATAAGAATTGCTATGACTCTGATATGGGTGGATTTGCAAATAAGTAGTAAGACCTAACATAAACATAGAATCAAAAGCATCATTATGTCATCTTAAGCACATAAAATTGACCCTTTTAACATAGTATCAGAACAATATGAACTTTCCTTTATTGTCCTGGAAGTGGTAATATATTTTACAAGATCCATCCACATTTTCTTTTCCAGTACTTGTTGTAATATGTGTTTTCCATTTGTACTTCAGTCGGTGGAATTCAGCCAAAATGAAGTTCAAGTTTGTTGGGAGGAGATCGTCATGGCTACTGTCCTAGTATAATTAGAAATAGAGTTCCATTTCATTTAAAAAGGGTCCCAACTTGATTATGGAATTGTGTGGCTACTTAACTCTGTGAAAGGTCCCAGAGGGATTCCATTTTTCCTTAGAATAGCATACAGTGAGCCTCATATGCACCAAACGATAAATTGATGCACATTCTTTTTGAGTTCTTTCAAACTATTTAATAATCCTATAACCATTACTATTGAGTTATGGTTATTTTTTGTTTGGTTTAAAGTGTCATAATTAATTGCCCTAAGTGTTAGGAAGAGTAGATTTAATGTGACAGACCAGAAAAAACTAAGTCAGCATCACTTTTCTAGTTAAAAATTCAATATTCTGTATCTGTTTCAAATACTTCTAGGTGTGATGAATATAGAGATGATTGCCAAAAAGACTGCATTTGGCCCAAGATTCAAGACCCAAAATAAAAGCAAAGATTGCAGGTGTTACAGCAAGACTGAGAAGCTTTATCTGTTCCAAGTAAATTGACTGATATCACTTTTGTCATCATTTAAAAAATGTATTTAAGAGCATAGACAAAAGCATAAAGGCCCAATTAATAAATATTCTTGGAGGAGTGGAATGGTTCAGAAATTCTATAATGGGATGTGATTTGGAAACATGTACTGTCAGATCACTGGTTCTAATTATATTCACAAGTCATGTTTTGGCTGAAAATCTGTGATATAACTACCATGCCATTATTTGACAATCTCCAAAGGTAGTTCAGATATTAGAATGGCCCCAGAAAGCTCATCTAGTCACACATTGTGATTATTTAGGTGAAACATTTCAAAACAGTTCAGAATATAGTTTGTGAGCTTCTTGGTATGGTATCTTTAATTTGAGTGTTCCCCAGTTTTCAAATGCAGACAAAATGACTCTAAATAAATACAACTCATTGCAGATATTATATAAATTTGTGCATTGAATAGAATTTTGGGGAAAGTGTTAGTTAATTTTTGTTTAGACTATTACAGGCTAGATACCCTAATCACAACAATTTTTATAGGAAGTAGTACACTGTTAAATGGAGCAGATGGGGAAAAGGTATTTATTTCCATTTAGAGCCACATCAGCAATAAAATACCTAAAATAAAATTTCTCAATCATGGAAATGAAATAGAAATAATTTTTGTCTATTGCTGATGACCTGTTATATATTCTGTGTCTCAGACAAAGAATACAGAGGTAATCTGAAGTGTGGAATTACATCAATATTTAAGGATGTTTGACTATAAGGCTTTTATATATTGGCTAATTTCATGCAAACAGAGACAAGTGTTCTGCTTATTTAACAGGGAGGATTTATTTATTGGACTTGATTTTAATGTGAATATTTGAACACTAAGAAGTTACAGTGGTTCCTATTGCTTTCATCCTGCTTTTTCCTGGAGAAGTATGATGATTATTTTCTTCTAAATTTGCCCTTTAAAACTCTTATCTCTGAAGAATTTAAATAAGTAAGTATTAATGGTACTGCTAGTAGGTTACTTCTAGCCCATGTAACTTACTTCAAACATAATAGGAGCCTCACATTGGTCTACCCTCTATAATTTGAAAGAAAGTATTTATGAAAAAATGATTTGCAACTTAAAAATATGTATGTCAAATGCAATTTCCCAAGACAATTAATAATAAAAGAGCCTCGTTTCATTTCTAGTGTGTTTGAAGCAGTAAATAGTGGATTTGCCTCAATAGTAACGTTAAGAGAAGCAAAATGTTTTTCACCCCACAAAGAGAAAAAGCTTACTGTTGTATGTGGAATAGTAGGAAGATAAAAAACAGTTGCCTGCTGGCTCCGTAAAAAGGAAGTCAGGAAGCCAATCACACCCTAGTTCCACAGGCCTGAGAAAGGAATTGGAACACTAATTCAACTTTATGGAATGAAGTGGATGGAGAATGATACCACCAACTGAGCAGTTATGAAAGAGAAACACATTTGGAAACAAAATAGTGAATATATGACATTGCATTTACAAGTTTTCCATAAACAGGTAGAAAGAAGAATGTGAAAATTCAATGAAAAAGTCTAGAAATAAAGAATTCTCACTTAAGATTGTCAGCATTTTTAAGTATTTGGTAGATTTATTTTTCTTTTTCAAAAAAAGAAGAATGTTAAATTAGGGAACGGATTTAAAATGAGGCCAATAATTAGAAAGCATCATTTATTAATAAACTAAACAGCAAAAAATTTTATATCATTTCATTAAGCAGGAGCATGTGAATGCCATAAGGTTTGAGACTTTAAATAATCTTGGAGGAGTAATGACCTTGTCATTTGACTACTGTCATAGCAATGAAATCTTTCATTTGCTGAAGAATTATTTCCACACATATCTAAAAATGAACTATGAAAAAACAGGGCATTATTTCCTGAAAAATAAATAAAAGAAGTGAAGGATATAGAGCAGAAAGGGGGAAAAACAGATTTTTAAAAAAAATCTTAGGAAAATTCTACATTACAGTATTTGAGATGATTGACAAAAAGAATAAAATAAAAGTAAAACCTTCCTGATGACAAGAGGATTTGGGCTGTCACAGTGAAATTTCCCCATCCCAGGCTTATGATGCCACAAACATGATGCACTTCACTGTGCTCTGCACCAGCTGAGTGTGCTTCCTGGTGCAATTCACTATTTATAAGAATTTAATTACATGTGTGATTAACAAGAATGATATGAATGTACATCATGCACAACCATAGAAATGAAAATTTGTACCCTGGATGTGTACAATGAATCAAAATGAAGTCTGTAAAAATTAAAAAAAATTAAAAAATGTCATATAATATGGTTCTACTACATCATTATTAAGTTCTTCATTAAAAATGTAAGCATTTAAAAAAAAAGGCTTTCTGTAAACAACTAGAATAACCTCCATTATTTTACCAAATGTCCTTTGTATTATCTGACAAAAAAAAAGAATTTAATTCTCAAAATGCTTGTCCAGATCTTATTAATGTTACTAAAGGTTTTTTCCTGAGAGTGTAACCACAGCACAGCTGTCAAAAATGTAACCCGTAGGTTTAAATATTCAGTATGACATTTTACAAAAGAAAGCCAAGAGACTCAAAGTTGAGAAAACTTAACCTGAACTAACATTCTTAATTTTCTCAAAGCTTTATAACTAAAAGAAAAAGGGAAAAAAATAACCTTTCAAGTTACTGGAAAATTTTCTAAAATTGTCTTAGCATAGTTTTCTGTAACTAATTACCTTTAAAAAAATGAGTTTTCACAAAACTAATATAAGACATTTATAAGAAGCAGACCCTTAAACCAGTCTTGTCAATTGGTTGTTTTTCTGTATGACCTTATGAAGTTAGTTAATTTTTCAATTTTCTTATCCCACCAAAAGATGATAAAACTCTCATTTACCCCTAGGACCCTGTTAGAAATAAGTTAATGAATTCAAAAGGTCATTCTGAAAATTATAAAAGCACTTCATAAAATCCAATTATCAGTTATACTTCAGAGATTTATTTACTTTTTTCTCAAGGGCATTTGCACTAAACTAGATGTAGAACTTGTATAATTAAACTGTTATGTGTCTTATGCACGACCAGATGTGCAATGCAATGTTTAGAACTAAGCAAGCAGTGACAATTTGTTAGTGTACATTCTTCAAGACAAAAAAACACTATTCGCCAAAAACGTAGCTATGAAAAATGAAAAATGTATCACATAGTAACTATGTTGAGAAATATCAATTTAATAATAGAAAGGATAATTATCAATTTCACTGATTCTAAAGCAAACATTTTTAAAATTAGAAAGTAAAAAAAAATAAAATAAGCATCTGGAATTGAGATACTGTTTACAATTGCTAGCATATCATTACTATTCATAGTATTTTTTTATATAGAAATAATGACAAGTCTTAGATGAGAATATGCAGTGTATTGAATGATGCTTTCGAAGAGACTTCTTTGTAAATTCAAACTGAGATCCTATTCATCATAAAAGAAATATGAATATAAAAATTAAATACCAGAGCTAGAACAAATGTGTGCTAGTTCATGTCTCCAAGAAAGTGGAATATACATGAACAAGATGTAATGGGAGAAGAAGCTGGACAAGGTGGGAGAACCTTCAATCCCTGATGCTGAGCTTCTGTGGAAAAACTGACTGGAAATAAGAAGGGTTGAACTGAAATCATCTATTTCTGCAGCTGGGTTGGTGAGAAATCAAGAGAGTCAATCTTGGGCTGGGGTTGTGGCTCAGTGTAGAGCGCTTGCCTAGCATGCGTAAGGCACTGAGTTCAATCCTCAGCACCATGTAGAAATAAATAAATAAAGGCATGGTGTCCATCTACAACTAAAAAAAAATTTAAATAAAAGATATTTTAAAAAAAAGAAAAAAAAAGAGAGTCAATCTCCTGATGGAGGAGTCCCATATGTTGCTGAAATGGGTCTACCTCAGTCACTGGCTGCAAGCTGTGGAAGTTGAGGGGAGGGAGGTGTCATTTGTTCTGGTGGGGGATGGAGGGGGCAACAAGTGGGATTGTCAGATAATTGTGCTCCCAAACTGGAGGCATGAGCTGTCATGATCTCACGGCCACTACACACGAGTTAGGCAATAGCACTTATAAGGAGTGAAACTATTTCCCTTCTATGAATTACTTTTGTCAGAAATAAGAAAAATTGCATTGTATCAGTAAATTACATTTCTTTATTACCTGCGAGTTTTTATTTCACACATATTAAAAGTTTACCAGTACAAAAAGCCTAATAATTCACTTTAGAGAACTAAAACATGAAAAATCTGCTCCTTTTCAGCACTGACACTTAACTATTTCCATTACATGTTTATCCGGGACCCACAAATCTCTCACCTATTAACAGTGTGGTGAAATGGTAACAGCACCAACTACAGATTCAGGAAACCTAGTATTTGTCACTTTTCTGCTTTCGAATGCCCTCCTTCACCCCACCCACCCCCTACTCATGACCTCTAGCAAGTCATTTGGCTCCTCCTAGTCACAATTTCCTTATGAACAATGAAGGCACATGAAATAGTTGTATGAACCAAAAAAACATTCAACCATTGACTAAAGAATTTAGAGATAATTCTAAGTCAAGATTGACAATACTAATGGAATTCTGAATTCTGCAGAACATGAGGAAGTTGGGCAAGTTTAATGGAACAAACCAGGCTGATTCTGTTACTTGCAATCCAAGCCAGATCTGTGGTTTCTAAAGCAAACTTCAGTTGTCCTCATATTCTAAGGACTCACCCACCGGTGGCTTTACCTACTAATAATACTGGATTTGCACGAACTGTTATGTTTTAGAGAGGGAAATATGCCTCTAATTTGTGGTTTTTAAAATATATGTATAAAATGTGAAATAATAGAAATGGATCCAAAGGACAGGTTTCTTATGATTTCAAGATGGATATTTGGAGAAGTCCATTAATTTTCTTAAGGTAACTCTACTAAGGTTAAAAGTATATTTAACCAGTCAAAGAAAAACAATAAAAAACAGCTGAAGAATGAGCAGATTGCAGAAAAGTTTCATTGTCTCTCTGAACTCTAACTTTAAAACTGCATTTTTGGAATTTATCTTCGTAACTTAGAAATGAATCAGACAATATTGTAGTGAATACAATGAATTTATATTTCAGATATAAAACTAATACATATATTAGTTTTCTTTTCTAACCTGGAGTTCTGTATTAGGAATGGATATAAAAATTTAATTGCTTTTACAGTATCTATTGAGATCACAAAATATTTCCCTTCTGACTCATTAACATGAGGAACAACATTAACAGAAGTTTGTTAAAGAAACAAACTTCATTCCTACAGTGAGCTAAGTAGTTGATTCAAATGCTTCTCCATGCTCACTGTGCTTGATTTTAGGTAAATTATATACAGTGTAAATAAAAGCCCCAGTATGTCTACCATGGCCCTAATCTGGTAAGGAAGATGGGTTTATAACAATATATCAACATATAGGAAAATATATAAGTAGCAATTGTGTTACAAAGAAAAAGAACAGGCTTCATTAAGACCACTTATAAAAGAAATATGGTTTGTTCTGGATTGAATTTGATATTTTATTAGGGATTTTGATATCAGCATTTGGTAGTGAAATTAATTCATATTCTTTGTGCTTTTTCAGATTGAGATCAGTATTACTTGACTATACAAAAAAAAGAAAGAAAACTAACTTTCTTCTAGTTTCTTCATTTAATTTGAAGAACATCAGAATAATATGCTTTTTAAAAATTCTGAAGATGATGTTAACTTTTGAAACTGCCTGAGGCCTGGTTCTTTATTTATGACATAGCTTTTTCATAACTCAAAGTCATACACATTTATTTCCTTTATGGTTGTTCTCCTTTTAAAAATTAGCAATTTATTCAAGTTTTTGTATTTTCTACACATGTGATTTTTAACGTTGCATATTTGTAATTTGTCATTATTTTTCCCCAGAGGCTAACTTTTTCATTTATTTATTTTTCTTTTGCAGTTTTATTGAGGTATCACTAATAAATTTGCATATTTAAATCATACAACACAATGCCTTGATATACACATACATTGTAAAATTATTACCATGGTCAGGTTAATTAGCACATCCATTAGCTCATAAAGTCACTTTTGTCTGTACATGAGAGCACTTAAGGTCCATTTCTTAGATAATTTTAATAATCCCATATAGCATTATTAACTATAGTCACCACTTTGTATATTCAATTCTCAGAACTTATTCATCTTACAACTGAAAGTTTGTGTCTTTTGCCTGGCATCTACCCTTTCCCCTACTCCACAACCTCTGGCAACCACTATCCTAAACTTTCCTTCTTTCTTTTAAGATTATTCATATCAGTGATGGCATGCAGCATTTGTCTTTCTCTGTTTGATTTATTTAACATAATGTAATGCCCTTCAGGTTCATTCACAAAATCACAGATAGCAGGGTATTCACTTTATAACTGAATGGTATGTGATTGTCTATATTCCACATCCTTTATCCATTTTCTGCCAATGGGCACTTAGGTTGTTTCTATATTATTGTGAATAATGCTGAAATTAACATGACAGTGCAGATATCTCTGTGAGATACTGATTTTGTTACCTTTGGATATATGCATGCAGTAGATAATATAGCATTCCTTTTTAAAAATTATTTGAGGGACATCCAGAGTATCTTCCATAATGGCTGCATCAATGTACCTTCTTGCCAACATTTGTTACATTTCTTTTTTTTCTTTTCTTTATTTCTTGTCCTTCTCCTCCTTCTCCCTCTCCTTCTCCTTCTCCTTCTCCTTCTTCCCCTCTTCCTCCTCCTCCTTCTCCTCTTCTTCTTCTTTTCTTGATGCAATAACTATCCCAGCAGGCATTAAGTGAAATCTCATTGTGGTTTAATTTGCATTTCTCTGATGATTTATGATGTACACATTTTCATGACCCTCTAGGCCATTTGTGTTTCTTTTTCCTAAAAGGTCTACTTAAGTTTTTTTCCCATTTTACAACCAGATTGTTTTTTTGTTTTTTTATTGTTTTTGTTATTGAGTTGTGTGAGTTCCTTTGTATTTTAAATATTAACCTCTTATCAGATATATGATTTACAAAAATTTTCTTCCATTCTGTAGGTTGCTTTTTCATTTTTTTTCCTTTGATGATTTCCTTTGCTGTGCAGATTTCTTTTTAGTTTGATATAGTTCCACTTGTTCACTTTTGCTTTCTGCCTGTGCTTTTGGGGGTCATACCCAAAAACTCATTGCCAAATTCAATGTCAAAAGGTTTGTCCTCCATGTTTTCAACTAGGTGTTTTATGGTTTCCAGTTTTACATTAAGTCTATAATTCATTTGGGTTGGTTTTGTAAGTGATGTTAGACAGAGTCTCATTTTTACTATTTTTGCCTTTGGGTACCAGCTTCCTAGTAACACTTATTGAAGAGACTATCCTTCCCACATTGCATCTTCTTGATGGTCTATTTATAAATTAGTTGACTGGATATGTTGTGGTTTATTTCTGGGCTCTCTATTCTGTTTCATTGTTTAGTGGATCAGTTTTTATGGCAGTATCATACTGTTTTGATTAGTATAACCTTGTAATATATTTTGAACTTAGGAAATATGTTACCTCCTGCTTTGTTCCTTCTCAAGATAGTTTTGTTATTGGGGTCTTTTATTCTTCCATAAAATTTTAGGGTTTTTTTCTCTAATTCTGTGAAAAATGCCATTAAAATTTTAACAGTAATTACATTAAATCTATAGATTGCTTTGGGTGGTATGGACATTAAAACAATATTAATTCTTCCAGTCCAAGAATATGAGATATCTTTCCATTTTTTGTGCCTTCTTTCTTTCATCAATAATTACAGTTTTTAGTATATGAATATTTCATTGCCTTGATTAAATTTAATCCTAATTTTTTATTATCTTTAATACTAATATAAATAGGATTACTTTCTGAAACTTTTAAGAAAATTTATTGTTAATTTACAAGAATGTAGCTGATTTTTGTATGTAGATATTTGCATAATTAATTAGATTTTAAAGTGTTTTTATATAGCTTTCAAGATTTTTAATGTAAGATAATGTTATCTGACAATAGAAATATTTCTATCTATTCCTTCTAATTTAGAAACTTTTTGTTCTTTTTTTACCTAATTGCCCTGACTAGGACTTGTAGTGCCATGATGATTAGATTTGTGAGTTTTGGTATTCTTGTTTCATTCCTGATTTTCAAGGGAAGTCTTTTACTATTCAGCATAATGTTAGCTGTGGGCAGGTCATGTAAGGCCTTTATTTCATTTCTATTACACTTAATTTGTTGAGGTTTTTTTTCATGAAAGGATATCAAATTTTACCAAGTGTTTTTCTGCATCCATCAAGATTTTATGATTTTTGTTCATTGTTCTTTTAATGTTCTTTTAATGTGGTATATCATTTTGTTTATCAGGGACATTAGTCTCTGGTGTTTCTTTTTTGATAATTTTTTTTCTGGTTTTGGAATCAGGGTAATTCTGGCCTTATAGAATGAATTTAGAAGTGTTCCTTAATCTTCAATTTCTTGGAAGAGTTTTAGAAAAATTGGCAATAATTCTCCTGTAATGTTTGGTAAAATTTACCAGTGAAACTTTCTGGTCGATTTCTTCCGGATAAACCAATGTGTTGATATGTAGTTATTCATAGGCTCTTATAGTCTCTTATGATCCTTTGGTACAGTTATGACCCTTTGATATGATCCTGTCATATCACATGTAATATCTCCTGTTTCATACTTGGTTTATTTGAATCTTCTTTTTTTTTGTTAGTCTAGCTAAGAGTTTACCAACTTTTTTTCAATAAAATGACTCTAAGTTTTATCAATCTGTTATTTTCCTAGTTCCTATTTCTTTTATTCCTGCTCTAATCTTAATTATTTCCTTCCTTCTGTTAACTTGGAACTTAGTCTACTCTTTTCTTGTTCCTTGAGGTATAAAGTTAGGGTGTTTATTTGAGATCCTCTGTTTTACCTAATGTAACAATTTATCAATATAAACATCCCTCTTAGAATTGTTTTTACTGCACTCTATAAATTTCAGTATGTTGTTTATATTTTGTTTGCCTCAAATATGTTTTTATTTCCATTTTGATATTTGACATGTTGATTTTCAAGAGTATATTGTTTACCTTCCACATACGTGTGAATTTTCAAACCTTTTCCCCATTAGTTTCATGCTGTATTTGGACAAGATCCCTTATATGATTTCAATCTTAAATCTGTTAAGACTTGCTTTGTGATCTGTCCTGGAGAGTGTTCCATGTGAGCTTGAGAAGAATGTGTATTCTGCTGCTCTTGGGTGAAATGTTCTGTGTATGTCCATTGGGTTCTTTTAGTTTAAGGTGTAGTTTAAATCTGATATTTCCTTTGGTCATTAGCGGCTCATTATTGGTTTCTATATTTCTTTGACATCTTCACATTTTATGGGGGATAGTCATGTCCTTCCTTTCTGGCACTACAAGATATTCTGTGCTCATTTTGTATATTTCCTGCCCAATCCTAGTATTAGGTATTTCCCAAGGGACCTGAAATTTTATTTTTTCAGGACGGTATTTAAACTAAAAATCTGGTGCTGTGATACTAATCAATGTTATCGTCATGTCATTGTTTCCGGGATATCTAGTTTGCTGGTGCAAAGGGATATATATCTACATATTCATGTATGAACATTATCTATAAATATTTCCATATGTGCTATCTCCATCTATATTAAACTAGACCAGGACATGCACTGATGTCACCAACTTTAATTCATTATCACATGCATCATTCTTCTTTCCTCCTTTTTCTTATTGGAAAAGTCCCAGTCCAACCTTGAAAAACTAGGACCTGACCACCCAAAATCCATTTACTTCTTCACTTTCAATATATGTATTCACTAACATCCAAGGGGAACCAAATTAATCATCTAGAATTTAGTATATAAGTAGAGTTTGTTTATTTTGCTTTCAGTCTTATATACTATACTCATTTCCAAGGTTCCTTAGGTCAGCCCCTTTCACCTCTATCCCTTCTGATGAGGCTGTCTCACTGAGGAGTTAGAAAGACAGATATTAGAGAATGATATACTCATTTGTAAATGAGGATTCCAATAATGAAAATGTTTTGATAGATTTTTTTTTTTTGCAGTGCTGGAGATTGAACCCAGGACCTTGTGCTTGACAGGCAAGCACTCTACCAACTGAGCTATAGTCCCAGCCCCAAGGTTTTAAAATCTCTGTTCAAGGAGTATAATAAAGATATATTTTATAGAGTAGTATAATATTCATCTCTCTTTTATAGATCCAAAGTACACGTTATATATTCAGGTTTTTAATAGTCTGTGTTATGAATATTTTTCTGTGATGGTTAGTCATTTCAGTATTTTACCTATCCTTTTATACACAGAGGGTTCATATTCTAATAATGTCTGCTCTGGCAGTTGTTTCTTTATGTTCTCTGAAGTTTATACTCTTGCATAGAAAGGTGTTTTCTATCTCCAGAATAATATTTTCCTAGTGTTTTGATGGCTTTATTTTAATTTTTTTCTTTTATGTCTATAATCCATATGTGGAGTTGATAACATATATTCCTTATGTTATCATATTCCTTTAAACTTTTTTCCAAGAAACAAATGATGTATTAAACAAGGACATTCCAAAACTTTTATTATAAATTTTATAATTAAGCATTATTTTATGTGAGTATAGTGCTAAATTCATTCTTTTCTGGTGCTATAGTCATCCTCTATAGGGTCTGAATATTCTGAAATCCCTAATCACGTCATTTTCATCAACTATTCAGTGTAAATGATGCCAAAGTAACTCTGTACTTGAGAAATACAGTTATTGTTCCTTTATGAAAGGAACAATATTATTTGATTATTTGAAATTTTTTTTGAAAATTTATTTGAAAATTTGTATTGATATCTATTATTTGAAAATTTGTATTGATATCTAAATATTCATTCATAGTTTCATTAAAATTAAGTGGCACTTTCTGAAGAAAGGTTTCAGTCTTCAATTATACAAAAAGAAAAAATAACATGGAAATTTAATCCACTATTCAAGTTATATACCACAAAATCAAATATGGTTACATTGATTCAAGATTCATAAATATTAGAGGTGTACTACAACAAGAAAAGCTAGAAAACTACTCAGATAATTTTATCATGTAATTTTAAAAATAAAACGAAACTAAATTTGGAGGTCTCAAATTCATGAATTATTTCCTGATTACAGAGTTTGAGAACATCGATATTGGTCAATTTCAAGTACTTCAAATGCATTCCCTACCCCTGTCCCCCACCTTTGGCTTTTCTGCAGCCTTTCCCCTCAGCTGTTTCCTTCTCCTTGTTCAAGGTTATATGATCACCAAGTATTTTCCCTCCTCTAGCTCTCACCACTCTAGATCTTTTTCTTCAATCTCCATTTTCTTTCAAATTATGAACTCTCCTGAGTCCAGGGCTATCTCTTCTCTCTTCACCCTTCTATCCCTAGTATGCACCATATTTCTGGAAATGGTATGCAGTTATTAGTGCTTGATATTATATATCCAAGAGATTTTTCTTAGTGATCTTGTATTATCATTCCTATTATGAACTGCATATCTAGATCTTCTGGTAGTTTTTTAGTAGTTAGTTGTAAATATATAATATAGTTCTCAATTTTAGTATAATTATTTTGTTACCTTCCACTTTAATGGGAACTCTTTATCCTAGAAATCTACATTGGATTATTTTATGTTTTCTGTCTCTTTTTAAGAGTGTTTTTTTGTCATAGCTTCTTTAAATGAATTTTTAAATTTTTGTTTTGTTTTGTTTTGTTTTGTTTTGTTTTGCAGTGCTGGGGATTGAACCCAGGGCCTTATGCTTGCAAGGCAAATACTCTACTCTACCAACTGAGCCATATCCCCAGCCCACTGAACATCCCCAGCCCTTAAATTTCTATTTTTAATACATGAAAATTTAAAAAGCTTATTTTCTGGTTTCTCTTTCTCTTATGTAGTTTAATACTATAGCATGATTAGACTCCCTCAAAGTTTTTCTTTTATCTTTTTGTTAATAGACTTTAATTCAGTATAAGCCCTTGCCTCTAAATTAAAATGTTATCATCAATTTCGAAGCAAATAGTCTATATAAAGAACTGTTTTAACAGATTTACATTAAAATTGACCACATATATAATTGATTCTCAGGCTTAGCTCAGTTCATTTTCCCATCTCATGTGTTTTCTTAAATTTCTAATATTATTTACTTCCAAGTAAGCCAAACTTTAAAGGAAGTTTTATTATCTTTTATGTTTCTAGCAACGAACACATAGATAAACAATTTTCATATATGTTAGTCATACCTAAATGTCTTTCTATTCTCTATATTCATTAAAAAGCACTAACCCAGTTGGGCATAAACAGCCAAAGAACTGTTTATACACTTGGTTTATTGCACTACAAAAGTAGTTATTTTAAAAGTTAACATAAACATTTACAGATAGACAATACTACATTTGAATTATGTTTCATTTGTAATATAAATAAAGTCATATATAACTAAAAATACAAATAATTTTAAAATTTTAAGTGTGGTTCATATATACATGGTGGATTACTATTTGATCATAAAAATGTTACTTAGGACAACATGAATGGAACCAGAGGTCTTTATGTTAGTAAAATAAGCTCACTTATATCTTTAGTAAAAAAATATTATGTTAGCTGGGTGTGGTGGCGCACGCCTGTAATCGCAGCACTTGGGAGGCTGAGACAGGAGGATTGCGAGTTCAAAGCCAGCCTCAGCAACTTAGTGAGGCCCGAAGCAACTCAGTGAGATCCTGTCTCTAAATAAAATACAAAATAGGGCTGGGGATGTGGCTCAGTGGTGGAGTGCCCTTGGGTTCAATCCCCAGTACCAAAAAAAAAAAAAAAAAAAATTGTTAGTAAAATAATCTCACTCATATCTTCAGTAAAAAAAACCTGTGAGTAAAATGGTGGTTGCTAGAATCTAGGTATGGTAGGATGGGGGAGAAGTGGGTGAAGTTGATCAGTGGGTGCTGAGTTACAAGCAGACAGGAGTGAGAAGTTCTGATGTGTCATTACACAGTGGGTGACAGTAGATAGCCTTGTGCTGCATCTATCAAAAAGCTGGAAGAAATGAGTTTGAATGTATTTATTGTAATAAAATTATTTGTTTGAGGATATATGCTTAAACTGATAAACATTGCACAATGTATGAGTGTATCACAAAAGTATGGTACCACATGGTACCACATAAGAATGTATAATTTGTGTTTGATTTTTATGTATAAGTTAAAAAGAATTTTAAATTAAAAGTAAAAGAAAGAAAATAATTTATTATATTTATAATTGGATGTCTATTTTATAATAAGCCTAGAAAAAGTATTAGTAATAAGTAACTATATTTGTTAATATATGCTTCTAGTTTTACCCAGAACATAACATATTCAAAATAGTATTTATAGCTATTTACAGAAAATGTCATGTAATAAATCAATTAGTAAATTAATAAATAAATAATATGAAGATAAAAAAAGCTGAATTGTGTTATTTTTAAAATGCATTTTTAAATATTTTTATGAATTTTAAATATCAATAAATGTTATAACTGCTTTGTAGTAAATTAAATTAATCTGGTACTTAGTATTTGTCTTTCTACTGCCTTACTATGAAGCATGGTCATACATTGAATAGAGGTTATTTGAATTGGGTAAAATAGAGTGGTAGAGGATTTGGATGCAGAAAACAAATAAGGCCATCTAAAGCATAAAACTATGGATATCTCTCCAAATTAGAAGAGCTTCTATCATAGAGCGTTCTTCATTCATGTTCTTCAAGTGGTTCAAGTATATGCCTGAAGAAACTTAAACTAATTGAAGGTGTTGCTAACATCTCAACCTTGATCTCTAAATTCAGACAGGCATAGCTTTAAATATGCTTCCCAACTCAACAGCTATATGATTTTTAATGCAGATTTTTAACTTCTAGGTGTCTTTTAATATATAAAGTGGGAAAATAGTATAATCTATACTTTGGGGCTGTTGTATTATATAAAGTAATGCATCTGCAAGCAAATTACATTTGTTTTCCCCAAAGCAATTCACTTGGAAATAATAGGGATATTAAAAATTTCAGGAGACTCACAAATATTAAAGATCAGTGGTTAGGCCCAGCAAATTCTGTGAACTCAGGTTTAATTGAGCACTAGGTTGAACTAAATTGGGTCCCAGTTGAAAATACAGAGAGGGAGAGAGATTTAACAGATCACTATTTATTTATTTTTTTTATAAAAGAAATGAACAACCTTTTATATATACTTCCCACAATAGTTAGCATCTCCTGACCTCTTATTGAGTGGAGAATCCTGAGGGGGTCCTACATACCATCATAATGCTCACATTATGCTGACAGTAATTTTAGTAGGAGAGAAAAACAGTATGTTAGTCACTGTGACAAAATACCAGAGAAAATTAACTTAGAGAAGGAAAGATTTATTTTGGCTCATGATATCAGAGATTTCAGTCTACGGTCACATCATCATGGTAGGGAAGATGTGTAAAAGCAAGTGTGCTTTCCTCATGGAAGTTGGAAGAAGAGGGAAAGAGGAAGGGGCCAGGAATAATACATTTCCCAAGGGCGCACTGCAAGGATGCATTCCCTCCAACTAAGTCCTACTTTCTACAGTTTCTACCACTCTCCAGTAGTTCATTCAAATTATGAATCTATCAATAGATTTAATGAACTGGTGAACTTCTAGACCTCCTGTTCAATCATTTCCTAAAAGCTCCACTCCCAAGTGATGCTGCTTGGGGACCAAGCCTTCAATACTTGAGTTGGGGACCATTCCAGATTCAAACCATTTCAAATGACAGATTGTTCTTTTGGAAACAGACTTGTATATTTATGTCAGAGCCAGGGATCATAATCCTTTTCCTGTTTTTTAAGATAAGCCCCGCCCTTCTTTTGTCAACATGGATAGGAAAACAGCCTTGGCTGCAGGGACCCTCTTGTAAATTGGTCTCCTGACTTCTATCTCTTAATTGTTTTTGCACTTTTGAACAAAAGCTCTTTATTGTATATGTTAAGACATAAACCCCTTCCTACAGGGGTAAAGATTTAGTTCTATTCTAATAAATCAAGTTTGTTCATTGCACACTGAATAATTTTTTTGTAGTGAGTTAACAGATGATTGTCCAAAGATTCTTGTGTTTTTGTTTTGTTTTGTTTTGTTTTGAAGCTTGCAGATTATGTTTTGTGGAATATCAGAATACAAGATGTAGGAAGGCTCTAGGTTTGAGTCCAAGCTCTGCCCTTACAACCAATGTGATTCCAACTAATTATTGAGCCCTTCACTGTCATTTTTTTTTTCTCATCAGAGAGCACAATAATAGCATTTCCTGATGTACTGAGCAGAGAATATTGAGGGTTTCATATTAATATTTTATATAGCACTGACTTCAAAGAGCTGACTCAAAAATAGAAAGTGACTAATGTTTGGAATATGTTCCAGAAAGTAGTAAGCAGTAAGCATTTTACAACTTTGGTTTTGCTGTCTTTTATTATTGCTACCCCCTCACTTTGAGGACTTTCAAATACTACAAAACAAAAAACTAAAAGTGAGCTTTAAGGTAAGAGGTTAAAAATAAATGAGATAAAGTTTCAAAGAGGAAAGGAACATACGTACAAATATAAAGGAAATTAGACATAAAAATACAAATTCAAACATATACATAATTATTTTGAGAAGAAATTAAGGAAATTTAGGAAAAAATTAAAATTGTATTGGTTGTTTTCCTAATTTCTTTGTAATTGATAGTGATCTAATAAGGCAAACATGCTGAGCATATCCCATCACACAGTCTATGGGAGTGAAGTAATGAGGACTAGCAATATTCATACTGTACAATAATTAGACTTTAAAAGATTTATACACACGTGTATTTGATACATACATATCACAGTATACCACTACAGTCCATGAACCTTAATTCTAAGAGTTACATTCACTCACTGATTATGTCACCTTACTCCATTCTCTAGTGAACAGAATAATTCCCATTTCATTTGTATATATAGACATATTACATTTCCATTCTTCTCTTATTTTCCTTTCCCAACTTTTGCCCATTTCCACTTTAACTTCAAATTCTCAGGCATCTCTTTTTTCTTTGACAATTATGAAAGTCTTGGTATACGATTCAATGATCTTAAATATTAAATTAGAACCACTTAGCTTTCATGAAATATGAGCAAAATATATTGCAAACTGCTTTCTACATGTGAGGTTAATAAATAATAGGGAGGATCTATTCGTAATATGCTGTGAATTTAGTGGACCTTAATAAAAGTGTTATCTATTGGTAAAATGTCTAATGTGATGAGGAAAGAGAAAGAGTGGGGCTATGATGTTTTTACTCCATTCCATTTCAATTCCACTCCCTCCCATAAACTTCAAAAGATGTATCTGTTTAAAATAAATTTACGGGCATAATTGCAACACTCTAAGTGCAGAGCTACAAATAAAGTTAACAGACATGCCATTGTTTGGTTATCACAGGTGTCCAACAACCTAATGGAAAAGAAATTTTGAGTTCATGGAACTGCAGAGCTATCCTCATGCTGCTATTTCACTTAAGTGTGCATGTCTCAAGTGGGCATGTTCTGAAAACATTGGGTAGAATGAAACTCAACTCTAGGAATAAAACTCTGCATGCCATGAAATAAACCATTTTTATTTCCAAAGGAGGCTAGAATTGAACCATACTATTATTAAAGAGCCTAAAACAAAAAAATCCCTCTAGCTTGTTCTATTCCCTTGGAACTGATGTGAAACATTCCTCCCTGAGGATGCCTTCCAAATGCTTCCTTCTCCTAATGACTCAGATGATGGCCTTCCCATAATGGCTCTCAGTTTAACAGTTTGAAAGGTATCACATTAGTGTTTCAACCCCCTGGCTTTTTTTTTTTTTTTTTGGCCATTGTTGTTCCTGTACTTTGAAACCAGGAGTGGGGAGTGTGGCCTGTCCTGTGTGGCAGCACTTCCCGCTCTTTACCTACCTCTAAGGGCCAGGTAGTTATCCAGAAATCTGGATATTATTACCATATTTTCTTTTACAACTGACTAGAAATTACATTTAGAGGATCGCAAATTCACTCCCAAAATTGCCCCTGCAAAGAAACAAAGTGAACATTATTCTTTTTTCTCTTTCCTCATCACATAATCTATACATAATCATCTTAATTCTCTTTTATAGGAAAGTCTTCTTAGACCAGAAAATAATGTCTTAGAATGACTTGATGTGGTGCTGAAACCCTCACTATTAACTTTTTCTTTGAATTACAGGAGGCAAAAAAAAAAAAAAAAAAAAAAAAAACCTTGCTTCTGTTGAAATTTGTTAGCTAGAATGGTACAAAACTTGGACAGTTACCACCTATAAAATATTAACAAAAATGGAGTAGTATGATTAGCTAACAAAGAGTGGGAACCCTGAGGCATGGAGTCAAAGAACAGGTGGAAAGAGTTTTGAAAGACTGAAAATGAAGGAGAAAATCAAGGGTTGGAAAGAAATCGAAAACACATTTTGCCTATGGCATACCCTCTATGTAATGTTGTGCCTTGCAAAATTTTAAGGGGTTTGACTAAGATGTTGATTTATATGCATACATAAGCTTACTTGATAATATTTGAATTTAGGGTATTAATAAATGATGATTAAAGAAAATTATGGCCTTCATGTGTGCCTAAGGGCGGTGACTTTCCAATAATTACCATCCTTTTGATTAGAGAAAGGAAGTTGAATCTTAATGCAGAGTAACAAAGTTTTAATTAAATGTACAAGAGAAAGTTGATACTAAGTCATACAAGAGAAAATTACTGAAGCATATCCAATTTGATCAGAAGTCAAGAATTTCCAGTTTAAAAAGAAAACCTCATAATCATGAGATCTTGTTAATATCAACACACTCATTTTATTCATCTGATAACAACTATGTCAAATTTTAATGAGAAGCATCCAAAATCAACATTGCCTAAGCAATGTTTTCATGGGGCTATTGAATTGCGCCGTCTCACAAGGATTTTGACACGTGTCCAGGATTTATATTACAAGTATACTAACTATAGAAAGGTATTGTTCAAAGTAAAAGGAGTGGAAAATGGAAAATGAGGGGAGTAATAGGATTTGGAAATCCAATGAATCAATTTTCTTCACATTGGCCAGGCTAAATATGTGGCTAATTTTCTTAGTAGATGCTTCCACATACTGAACTATATATATTTCTTTTGATCTAAAAATAACTAAGGAATTTATTAAGTTCTACATAATTTTAATAGCAAAGTGGTTTTAAAAAAATTTCAGATTGAATGAGGACTCCACATTTATTACTGGCTCTTCATAATACTTCATGGTAAATATTTTATAGCAATTATACATTGCAAATACATTTGAACTGGGAGATATTTAAGTTACTTAATAACAACTATTATGTCTACTAAACATAATACCAACAGTCATTCATCTTTTAAACATCAGTTTCCTGCCTTTTTGTTATAGTTGTTGTTCTGTACACTGAGTCATCAAGGGTACAGAAGAAAATAAATATCTTCTTTTTCAAGGGATTGTCCCAGGTGGTATGTTAGTCAAGTTCAGAATCTGAGGGTGTGATTAGCACTATGAAATTAGGAAGTTGGATGTAAGGGCATCCATCCACCCTAGGCAAAGCAGGCCTGGATCATAAGCCTTCAAAACATGCATAAATACAACACTTGGTTCATAACACACTATTATTGTTGATCTGTGTATAACTCTCAAAATATTTTCATATATGTGTGTGACTAAACTTTAGTTTTTCTTATATTTAGCTTTTAATTTCATTTGTTTTTTTAAAAAAATAATGACCACTCAATAACTCATCATTAGCCCATACCTAATTAAGGCAGCTTCGTATATACACACAAGTTTGGTAATTCACATTTATCTACATATTCCTTCTATCCTTTCTACCCTTCTTACTTTTGAATTATCTTTTCACCCCACAGATAACTACTAATCTGGATTTTGCTATTCATCACCAAATCATTGAATGTGTTTTATCAGTTATCACAAATATACTTGAATAATATGCTGTATAATATTACTTCTTTTACTCTTACACATAAAGAAAACCTGTTGTGCTTCCAAAATTGAGTAGACACTACTTCATGTAGTTGAGTGCCCAGTGTTTATTCAAAACTGTTTAAAGTATTTTGAAAGCTTCTATAGCATGTTATGTATAAACTCATCTCTTTGTAAAACTCACATGAAGAGTTTATAGGAACATAAGAGGTAGGATCACCAAAGTGAAGAAGAAACTCTAAAAAGAAGAATCTGAATTCATTCAAAGAAAAATTTTGATTATTCTCAATTGTTCATACCTATTCTTGCAATTATACTGTGTCTACAGCTGTCATTTTAAATGTATATCAGAATTACCTGGATGGACTTTTAAGATACAAATACAGGTATAAACCTTGCAACCAACTCCATGTGAGGAAGAAGCTCTAGTCTAGTGGGCGTTGAAGAAGCTACCTTGATGATTCTGAATTGCTTCATGTGATCTCACTCCCAATGTGGGAGAAAAAGAAAATAAAAAATAAAACAGCTGCTAAGTTGGTTAAGTCCTTCTCAGCATGTCTGAAATCTGAGACTCTGTGTTCCTGTCACGGTGAGGAGTAGCACAGCAAGGGCAGACTGCCTGGTTTCTAACTGTGAGAGCCTGGACAAAGCACTCATCTTCTCTATGCATCACGTTTCTCATTTAACTAAAAGAGATGATGTAATGTAGAATCTTTATGGGTTTACAGAAGCAAATGATTAACATAATTAAAACAGTATCTGGAACACAGTAACTGCTATTAGATTTTCTTTGGTGTGTGGTTGTGAAGATTCACTGGAAAGCACTCACACAAGAGTCATGGGGCTTAAACTCTGAGATAATGCTGGTGAAATTTTCACACTAAGACTTAAATCTTAAAGATCCATCCCAATTTGGCACTAACAGTAGCAAAATATATTAGTTGTAAACATAAGAAAAAGCATGAATTTCCTTAGATAATTAAGAACACCTTCTTTCACTTTCATTTGATTTTGGGAGGGATAATGTTATCCAGTAGGCAAGAAATAAAAAATACTATTTGAGTTTTGGTACAGAAAAACAGACTGGTATAGGTAAACTAGAATAACATTCCTTCTACACATATGACAATACATATGATCATAACTTCTAAGTGGTTTCGTGCTTGTGGTATGTTGTTTAGCTCTACTTTCTCCAAATTCTAGTATTATGCATTTGTTTTCATGTTAATGGGAAACACTAGATTATACATACAAAATGTTTACAATGGTTTAAGAATAATTCGAAGGCACTTTGTCAAATTATTATTTTTCCTACAAAGAAAATAGAAACAGCTCTATTGATATCAAAGTATTTCTAAATTTGGGAAGTAAATCAAGTTATTCTAGAACAATTGTCAAGCAAAATGATTTAAGTCATTTTGATTAGGCATACTTCACTCAAAAATTATTATTTTCTATTAGTCATCACTAAAGGTATGAATGTCAGATAACTGAGCATAGCAAAAGTGTACTAGGGCAATAATAGTTCCTGGATTACCAAAGATAATGTAATTTAAAAAGCATGGTTAAGGTAGGAGAGCTGTAACAACACTCTCACAGAAATCTCTTCTCCAAAGCAAATTGAGCACTTGTTAAAATGCTGTACTTTACATGCATTTCCTTACAAGAGATAAATATGTGTTTGTAATAAAGTCATTAATTTTTTTATACATTTTAAATCTATAAGATTCAAAACTTAGGCCCAAATGATATAGTGTGTGCAAGTATTAACTTCAAGTGTTCAATTAACAATTGCTTTGAAAAGCCAGGTGTTGACTATTTTCATTTTATAAGAGCCAAAAGTATGGAAAAAGCTAGGAGGTATAATTTAATAGCCAATATGAATAGACCAAATACTGTTAAATGGTAGTGAGGATCAATTTCAAGACCTTGCACCACCCAATTTTCTCCTGTCAGTAAGTCCCCTGCTTTATCACAGACACACTGCATTAGGAAAAACTTGCCCCAAATCATTATCTGCTTTTTCATGCTGACTTAAAGTCACTCCTAGAAAAATGTGCCTAAAGAAATTTTTCCAAGGCCATTTGGTCTTTTTTATAGGAAGAGATTTCTTTTGTTTTTTCAAAACACTCTTCTCATTTTGAAACTAACATAAAATCTGATTGCAGTACCAGGACTACCTTGTACTCCTCATCTATAAATTTCTGCAGCTCCCTGAACTGAAGAACCATCTGGGTCAGCGAAACAAAATGTGTAGCAGATGGACAAGAGATATGCAGCAAATAAGGGAATATTCAGTGACTAGGATGTATTATTGGTCATTATTATTCATATTTGCTCTAAATATTTATTATTATTATTACTTTTATTATTATTATGTTGTTTTTAGATGATTTCAATTTTAATGTTTTCAGAAAACAAAGCTTTCAACAAAATTTCCTGTGAAGACAGTTTCCCTCCCTTGGAAGCTGTTATTTGACAACATTATTACAGATTGGTGGTGGAATGCGTTCTCGTTTTAAGAAAAAGAACACTGGAAAAGCCAGCACAAACTGTGTAAAATATTTATGAAGCTACTGATGAAGCAGATCATTAAGCACTAAGTGGATACTAAGGATGCACTCACAACAGGGTCTGGAGAAAGGACGCTAATGGGAAGTGGCAGTAATAAAGTATGGGTTAGTGACAGTAGCAAAAGAGAGGAAAATAAATGGAGGACACTTACAAATAGATAAATGAAGAATGCCTGAAAGCCCAAACTAAATTGGCTACTTTTTTAGGCTTCTAAAGCACAAAAGGAGATCCAGAAAGTGAAGCAGGACATATGACTTTGACTTGGGTGATTCTTTTATGAATTCTGCATTATGTGGAACATCTAATGGAATATACAATTATTTCCATTAATTACAAATAATCATTAAATTTTCTTCATAGTGTGTAAAATTGCAAAAATCATAAGATTGAAATCACCTTTCTTTAGAGAAATTAAGTATTTTGAAGACATAGTATACAAAATGACAGGATTGATTTATTAATTTATTTGGGGGTATTGAGTATTGATCCCGGGAGTGCTCTACTACTAGGCTACATCATCAGTCCTTTTTGTGTTTTCTTTTGAGACAGAGTATCACTAAGTTGCCCAGGCTTGCCTTGAACTTTTAATCCTTCTGAGTAGCTAGAATTGCAGACATGCACCACTGAGCCCTGCTGACTGACATGGTTTCAAATACAAAACAAAAATTCTCAGAATGAGCAATCATTTGACTTGATTTGCATGTCTTTGGTATGTTTACTAGGCTAGTAGAATTCTTTTTCCTCTTTTAGTAACTAGGAAATGTTCCCAATGTCATATCATTGCCTGTTTTTTTTCTAAAAGATGTTTTTTTTTATCATTTTAGATAATGTATATCATGACATAGTAATGCTTTGTCTGATAGATGCTTTTGCTGATACATTAGCATTTTCTGAAGATGTCAGTTTCTTTCTTTTGAATATTAACTCAAAAAACCAGATCAGACATTTTAGCCATTTTCTTCAAAAGTCAACATGATAGGTAAAACTTTTTAAAATTACATTATTTGAGTGTAAAAAAAAAATATTATGTAGGTAATAGAAATGCAAAGCATAATTTCATCATTTAGTAATGGAAATTAAAGATTATGTTTTACAAAGCTGTCATAAATGCTTTACATATAACATTCTCAATCATCAAAATGTATCAGTAGGGTAGATATTTTTTCTATCTCCTTATACATAAGAAAATTGAGACTTGGAGAAGTCAGGTTATATTGCTACTTATGTGGTATTCTGAATTGAACTCAGGCAACCAAGTTCTATTACTATTATGCTCTTGAACACCCTGCTCTGCTTTGCTATTATGTTTGTGCATATACTATGTACAGTGAAATTTTGCTGCTCTTTACATGTATTAGTGCATCCTATCTTTTCTCAATTGACCTAGAGATCAATTTTCACAAATACCAGCATTGTTTTATGCATTTAACCAGGATTTGGCAAAGGCCAAGAAAATTTTTCAAAAAGGTAGATAATGTATTTTATAATTGAAATAATTATAGAAATAATATATCCAGCAATAAATATAATGTGTTGTGTTTCTGTTTCTTTTATTACTTTTCATTTGTCCTTTGGTCATTTAGATTTGGTAAAAATTTCATGCACCTATTAGCTAGCTGAGTGGGGACATAGACTGCCCTATGTTTTTTTCTTTATTCTTCTGCCATGTCTCGGATCGATCACATACAACTCTGCTTTATACTGGAATGGTCACTTCCTTATAATGGTTCTTTTATTATTAATTGGACATAAATAGATGCTGTAATTTGCAACTATTCAGTTTTTAGACTTTAAATGCAGTTCTTATGTGAGACTAATTAACAATTTAATTTCAGAGGTTATTTTCCTCCTGAATTCTGCAATAACCACATTCTAAAATGCCTCTCTGTTGCAGAAAATGGCTTTCCATTAGTTTCACTTTCATGTTAATGTAGACCTCGGTACAGTCACACTAGCTTTACAGGGAGATAATGAATTCCAGTAGCATCAGCTGTAAGGGAAAGTAAGGAAGCGGACATGAACCCACATGGAACAGCAAAAACATAAAGATTCAGTCAATTCTTAGATGAAGAATGCTGCATTATTTTCGTAATGGGGAAATTTAATAAAAAGAAATGATAAGAAATTATGATTTATAAAGTGTACCACAACCATTTCAACTAATAAATGCTGCCAAACATAAACATGCCTGCATATGGGTGAAATATTCATTTAGGACAATGATTATATCACATGAAACATTCAACCCAAAGCAACCTTTTACTCCCTTCTATTAGTAGTTTGTGTAACTGCTGACTATATATCAGGACCTTTTGGACCACCTGACAGCTGACTGTGCTAGTGGGTTGTATTTATTAAACTCAGGACTTATGAGAATTACTAAAACCAATCATCAGAATAAAGTGTAAATCCCTATAGGGTATCCATTACAAAGTCTTTAAAATAAACTTGCGTGTTCTAAGTAAATCAATCCACCTAACTTGTAAATAAAAAAAAAATCATAGAAGGTTTAGATTCTGCATAATAATCTTAGGTCATGAGTAAGTGTCATGAGTGTTTCTTGGAGGGTCCCATGATAATGAAAGTCATGCTGTTAATCTCTACTATCTTTTTCTTTACCTCCTGCCTTTCTTTTATTTTGTTCCAATTATCAGCTGAGCTTGTCTCCACCTGTGGGTTGAGAGGGACGACTTCTAAGAAGGGATTTAAATGAGAACAAATTCACCAGCAACAAGGATACAGATTTATTTTATAACAATATTTTAAATTAAGATGAAATGTCCAGAAAACTAAAAGTTCCGTTACTGGTTATATGAGGGCTTCCTCAATAGTTTCCTCTTTTTCATCTTCAGGAAAGTCTCATATCCAAATCTAAATAATATTGATATGAAAAGAATTCCTTTGTTTTGGCTTCTAGGAGACATGGCCTATTTTCTTCTCAGTGCTTAGTATCTTTCTTTACTGAGTATCCTTTCTTTGTTTTTTTCTTGTAATTACTTGGAGTTTTAATCTGCACTATTAATTTATATTAGTGAAAATATGCATATGTGTGTTCTTGCGTATGTTATGTGTAGAAAAGAAGAAAGTAAGAGGGAGGAAAAAAACCTGTATTTTAATAAGCTCTTCAGGGAATTCTTATGCATGCTACTTTAAAAACCACTGCCCTAGATTTCCAAACTAGTATATCTTTTACCCTATGGAACAGTGATGTGGCTCAATTTAGCTAAATTCAATAAACATGGTTTGAGTGTCTGAAATTAATCAGGGATTTTGCTATGTGCTATGCATGCATATGTGAGTAAGAAATGATCTCTATCTTCAAAGAACCTACATTTAATATTCTGTTTTAAACCATTTTGTTTTATCACATTGACATTTCCAGATTCTTTAAACAATATACTTTCCATGCTTTCCATCCACATAAGAAATCCACCACTGAGAAGTAATCTCTGGACAGTTCTTTTGTGATCTCAGTTACAGTTCAAGATTTTTGAAGCCACAGCGTCAACAATCATTTTGAAATGTTTTGTGTGGATTTCAGATACAAAATTGCTTTCAGTTCCTAACTGCTCATCTTATCTCTATAGCTTATGAGGTTTGAGTGGGTAAGATTAGTGATGTTTCCCCAGAGGCATCACAATTGCTTTATTTCAATCCTAGTTTAGAGAAGTGGGTCCCAGAAATGTTCTTCAGTCTAAAAACATCAGGGAAAATATTAGTAGAAAAGCTCATAATGCCTAATGAATAAAATTGATTTTGAAATGTAAAAGTTATTTCAGTATATCTAATATAATATGGCCAAAATAGTATCAAAAAGTTCTCATTACACTTCCCAAACTTACCTGATCATGAAAAGCCTGGACCTAATTCATTAATCAATATCAGATTTTCTGTGTTAACACGTTTTCAATTACAAAAGCAGTCAATAGAGGAGTCCAGGTTTAGGACCTGCCTCCTTTTGAACACCGAGTTTTGGGTGTATTCTGCTCTTTGAATTAGAAACTGGTTTTCATACTACATCTTTCATTTTTATTTCTTCCATTACCTGTACTTTATTTTCAAACACTGTATTGTATCCTTTTATCTGACATTATGAAAAGAGCTATATATATATTTTTTCTTCTTCAAATAACTGCCGAATACCACTGTGGACTTTACTCCTTTTACAAAAGCCCAGGGAAATCTCTGTCTCACCTCAGACATGACGTGTATCACAAACAGGCCTCAGGCCTTCTCTGAGAGCCTGTGGAGCATGGCCCATCTGGCAACGCTGAGTTGTGGCCTTATTTCTGGCAAAGTGATCAGTCGAGTGAGCCAAGAAAAAGAGAATTAGGAAGAACTGCCCGTATATCAGACTAAAAGAAAGTGATGAGTGTATGAACTCTCCCAGTGGGTAGAGAACCCTTCCTAAATTATTCTGGCTGCCTTTGCAGACACACATAATGCCCTTTCCTTATTCTTTTCTCCCTGGGATCTTCCATTTTCACATAGGATATCAGCAGCAGTGATACACTCAACTCATTTGAGCAAACACATAAGAAAAACATGCCTTTCATTTAAGAGCAACTTATCTCAGAAACATCCTTTTGAATGTTGTAGAAACTTAAATAGTGTCTAAAAACTTAAATAGTACCAAATTTTACTTTCATGTATATTCACTCAATAATTGCTTTCACCATGAATATTGCTAAACACAACAAGAAGAACCACTAAACAGTTTACTCAGGATGGAACATACTGGGGGACAGTTGTGTCACTATCAGTAATAACAGAAATAGGAATGTGTTAGTAGTAATCATAGCATGTGTTGTACTTGGGCTATGTTCTTCGATTGTTACAATGATCTTATGAGTACATCTGAAAATTATTAGTAATTTTTTGTTTTTGGTGGTGCTGGGGATTGAACCCAGAGCCTTGTGCTTGCAAGGCAGGCACTCTACCAACTGAGCTATATCCCCAGTCCTATTAGCAATTTAATAATTGAAAACTTTAAGGTTTCAGCAAGTTATGAACATTGATTAAGCTCATAGAGCTAGTTTATAAATGCATGGGAGACAAGACAAATACATTAAACTGAAAATTCAACCACACTATCTGAATTAATCCACATACAAATCCTGGGAGTATAATTTTGTACTCACATTTGTCAGGTTAAAATCATCATCAAGGCTCGACATGGTGACCCCCGCTTATTATACCAGTTGAGGTAGGAGGATCATGAGTTCAAAGCCAGTCTCAGCAAAAGCAAGGTGCTAAGCAGCTCAGTGAGACCCTGTCTCTAAATAAAATACAAAATAGGGCTGGGGATGTGGCTCAGTGGTCGACTGCCTCTGAGTTCAGTCTTCAGTACCCCCCCCCCAAAATCATCATCAAGGTAAATATATTTCCCGAGATTATACTCCATGGGAATGTGATTTAAACCTAGATCTCATTCTGAAAACCATACTCCCCCCATTATACTTACATTTAATAGCACATGTTTTTCAGGAGGATAAGGAGCATGAGGAAGTCACTTCTACTTTTTTTTTTTATGGTTTTGATATAAGGTGTCCCCCAAAAGCTGAGATGTGAGACAATGCAGGAAGGTTCAGAGGAGAAATGATTGAGTTGTAAAAGTCTTATCCCGATTAATTGAAGTGGTAGGGTATGTCTGGAGGAGATGTGAATTGGGGCATGGCTATGGGGTATATACTTTGTATCTGGAGAATAGAGTCAGGTCCCGCCCCCCCCCCCTTCCTGATGATTCAAGCCGCTTCCCTCTGCCATGCTCTTCCACCATGTTGTTCTGTTTCACCTCACCTCAAGCCCCAAGGAATGAAGTCGGCCTTCTATGGATTAAGACCTCTGAAACCGTGAGCCCTCAAATAAACCTTTCCTGCTCTATAATTGTGCAGGTCAGATCATTTAGTCACAGCAACGAAAAAGCTGACTAAAACACTACTCCTTCTTGTTACTTTTTTTTTTTTAGTTTTTAATCTTTTATATTTAGTTATACATGACAGTATTTTTCCACATTTTTTTGTATACAAATGGAGTACAACTTTTCATTTCTATGGTTGTACACAATGTAGATTCACACGATCCATGTAATCTTACATATACATAGAGTAATACTGTCTGTCTCAGTCTACTCTTTCTTTCCCCCACCCACTCCCGTCCTATTTTCTTCTACACCATCTTAAGAAGGACTAAAATATTTTTAGATGCAATTTATATCATGCAACATGCTTATTATAATGCTTTGGAAAAAAACAGTTGTGATATTACTATAACATAATGACCATTTTTCATGTGTTTAGCTAATTTATTTCTCTAATCTTTCATTAACTGTTACACTAAACATGGACCATTCCAATGCCAAAGTGATACTCATTACATCTCCAAGGAATAATCAGCAGAATTTCTCCCCCATGGGAAAGAGTTACATTCATATTATTCTTTTACTCACATTGTCCTTTGGATTCTAAGTTTTTTGGACAAAAAGGAAGACCACCTCCATTCACTTAGGAACTCATACCAAAAAGGAAAATTGTTGAGTCAAACAATAAATGCAAGAGTAGATGTGGAAAATTTTATTCATGATAACATGATTGAATCTGGAGACCTTTATGTTAAGTGAAATACGTCAGACACAAAAAGAAAAACACTGCATGATCTCACTCATACATAGAACCTAAAAATAATGGATCTTGTAGAAAGAAAGTAGAGTGGTAGTTTCCTGGAGCTGAAATGTTTGGGGTGGAGATCAGTAAGATGTTGATCAAAAGATTCAAAATTTCAATTAGACAGGAGAAACAAGTTCAGGAGATATTTTTGTAGGAAATGGGGACTACAGTAAATACTTTATTTTCTTCAAAATTGTTAAGAGACTGGATGTAAGATGTTCACTCCACAAAAATAATAATGTGAAGTCTAATAATTATGCTAATTAGCTGGATTTAGACAACACTACTATGTGCAGATGCCTCAAAACAACGTGCTGTACATGGTAAATACATACAGGTTTAACTGCCAACAATAAATAAATAAATATATAAAGGGAAGGAAAAAAACAGATAAGAGTAGACCATTTTACACTCATTATTATTGCCTTTATTGGTATTTTGACATAATTATACAAACATGGAGTACATCTTATTCTAATTAGAATCCCAGTCTTGTGGTTGTACATGATTGGAGATTCACTGTAGTGTATTTGTATGTGTACATAAGAAATTTAAGTCAGATTCATTCCACTGTCTTTCTAATTCATATCTCCTCTCCCTTCCCTTCATTCCCCTTTGTCTAATCTATTGAATTTCTATCCATCCCCCACAGCTTCTTGTGTATTGGCATTCACATACCAGTGAAAAAGTTCAACCTCTGATTTTTTTGGGATTGGCTTATTTCACTTAGCCTAATAATCATCAGATACATCCATTTACCAGCAAATATCATAAGGTCATTCTTCTTTATGGCTGAGTAATATTTCATTGTGTATATTTACACTTTCTTTATCCATTCATCTGTTGATGGGAACCTTGACTCCATAGCTTAGCTATTGTGAATTGAGTTGCTATAAATATCAATGTGGCCACATCACTGTAGTATGCTGATTTTAAGTACTTTGTATATACACAAGGAGTGGGATAACTGGGTCAAGTGGTAGTTTCGTTCCAAGTTTTCTGAGGAATCTCCATACTGCTTTACAGAGTGGTTGCACCCATTTGCAGTCCCATCAACAATGTATGAGTGTACCCACATCCTCACCAATATTTATTGTCACTTGTATTCTTTACACTTGCCATTCTGACTGGATGAGATGAAATATCAGTATAGTTAAAAATCTTGGTATTGTAAGGAGGTGATCTTTTTAATTACAAATATTTGAGCAGCTATTTTGTAATCAGAATCATGAAAATACATTTCAATTAACAAAAGGAATTTTTAAAATATTTTGAAAAAAAAAGGTGTGGCTATTTTATTTTATCATCTTACATAAATATTCCCAAATCATCAAGGAACCTAAATGGAGCTAAGAAAGAACTTGTTTGCACTGGCTGCCTTTACCATTTTTGTCCTCTGACATTAGTGTATTTCGGATGCTCTTGTTGGTATTCCTTCTTATAGCTGTAATTTTCTCATCCCTAGTTAATAATCAGAGCAACATGAAGTAAATAAAATCCAAACTCCCAAGGGTGCCGAAATTTAAACCATAAGTCTGATTTGGCAGGTCAAATGATTCACCTGGATATGAACAATTTGATAGAACCAAGTGTACTGTATTAAGTGTTGTCACAAACTTAGCTAAGAACTGTCCTTTTGGAGGAGAGATTTCAATTGCATGATTTTTCACTGTTTTTTGGTGTTTTTGTTTTCACCTATAGTTCATTGAAGCTAGTAAGTTTTGGATTTCACATTATTAATTTCAAATTTTAGCTACATATCAATGTCTGAAAAGTGGCCAAAATAATTTGTATATAAATTGTTTTTTCAGATTTTAAAATTCACATTTTTTTTTAATGACAAACTTTAGCCTTGTAGGAATTACTTCACAGATGCCTAAAAACATATTGACTTTTTAAAAATGTCAATATCATTCAGGTGGTACAAATAAACTTTGAAGTCTGGTCTTTTGTATTCAGATCTCCCAAGAAGTAGTTTAAAAGAGTATAAATCATTCTATTAAAAATGATTTAGAACAATTACTATTCTTTCAATGTTTAGGCAATTTTCAAACATTTGGGTTCACAACACTTTGGTATTTTAGTAATTTTTTTTCTTTGCACCCTCTAGGCCACAAGTAATTTCTAGCAATTCCATTTATTTAGTAGTTAAATCCAAACAACTTAATACGTAGCCATGTCCTAACAAGTTAGAAGGCTTTCTGAAAAAAATGCATATAAATTGAAAGATCAAAATAACATTTTCAGTTCATTCCTAAGTAACCGCAAATTGGATATATGCACCTGTTTGGCACTGTACACCTAGAGATTTGATTAAATCAGATCAAGCAGTCATACACTCATTTCCTGCTCTGCATTGATTTTCACAAGGTATTTGCTTTTCATCGTGCAACTACAGGAAACAGATTTGCAAGGGATGATGTCACCAAAATGAATGTAGCTTACAATGACATTGAAATTGTGAAATACCTCCTGTGAATAAGTATGCTCAGTGTCAGGTGTTGAGTACTGCTGTTTTGTCCTTGGAATTTTAAAATACATGCAGCTACCCCATGAGTTTACCAAAGCTCTTGAAAGTGTATCACTGCATAGTTTGGGAAGTACAATTGTAGTCTGTTGATCTTATTTTCAAACACATATATCACCAATATCATTTGTTCTTTGTAAAGTTGTTTTTTTACTGCTAGACTCATAATAATTTCAATTTACCATCTGTCATAAGCATGTAATCTGGAATGAGAATAGAGCCCAGGAGTAGAAGCTTGTTTCAATTCACCTTTATTGTCCTAAGATGTGAGAGAGAGCAGCCAAGTAAGGCCCTGAAGCATTAAAACTGGCTTTTCTGTCAGGGCTACTTTTTATAGAGTCCTACACTTTTATTAATATTGTGATTAGGTAGGATTTCAGGGACATACAAATGGTAGGGCTTTTGTCTGCAGGAAGAGTTTGATTCCAATATAGCTAAAGTATTGTAAGTTTGGGAAGTATCAATAAAGATTCAGAGAAAGAGGTATTTCCTTGTGGGAATTTTGTGTATTTCATTTATTGTTCAGTTAGTGTGTTTGGAGATTTATTGAAGTGTGAAAGCATCATTTCTTCCTGTTAATGTCCAAGAAAATTAGCAGGAAAATAGCAATACTATTGTTACCCATTATTACGGTTTAGATATATAGTGTCCCTCTAAAGCTCATACATGAGACAATACAAGAAAGTTTAGAAGTAAAATGATTGGGTTATGAATCAATCAGTGTATTAATCTATTTGAATAGATTAACTGGGTGGCGATTATAGGGTATGGCTAGAAGAAGTAGGTTATGGGAGGTGCCATTGAAGCATATATTTTGTCCCTGATGATCAGAGCTTTCTCTGCTTCCTTGTTGCTATTTTCTGAGCTGCTTTCTTTTTTATGCCCTCTGTCTTGATTTTCTGTCTCACCTTGAGTTCGGAACAATGTTTGTTGGATGAGATCTCTGAAACCATGAGCCTTCTATGTTGTTCTTGTCAGGTCTTTTGATCACAGAAGCAAAAAAGCTGAACAAAACACACTGTGCCCAGGGCAAAAGGTAGCAATGCTATTAATGCTCTCTATGGGGTATTATGAAGGGAAGATGATGTATTACAGGAAGGATGCACTTCCCAGAAGTATTTTAGCTCCAGCTGTACTAAACAACAAGACTGCTCCTAAGCAAGACAGGTAACTAAGGGAACTCACAGAAATTCAATAACCAACAGTAAAAGAAACCACAGAGCCACAGAAAGTCGAAACCTTTGAACATAATGTATGAAATAAAATTTTAGAGATGTGCTAACTGGTCTGGCAGTGGTGGCAGCTTCTGAGGGGAGGAGGAACATAGGCAGAGAGAGAGAAAAGCAAAACAAAAATGGACTTGTGGGAACCTGTGGAATAGAGAGGGAGACTGATCTTAATGGACCCAGAGTCAGTGGGGGAAGAGGCTGAGTAAAAGATCAACCCAAATCACTTTGTCCATGGGTGGGTAGTTCGGTGGGAACTGGGGTTACCAGGGTGAGAATGATTCATAAGCCTTGTGCAGTCCTGAGCAGAGGCAGGACATGAGGAACTCATAAAGGAAGTTGCCATTAAATATAACAAACAAACCCAAATAGCAAGAAAAAACAAAGAGCTACGCTGCCTTAAAGTTCTTGCATAAAATCTATCTATAATAACATTGATTGTATATGATCTCAGGTTCCCAATTAAAAGACAAGATCCAACTCTATGCTCTTTGAAAGAGACTCATCTTATAGACAAAGACACCCACAGGCTGAAAGCAACAGATTGGGAAAAAATATTCCATGCAAATATAGTTCCAAAACAGGAGTAACGATTCTCATATCTGACAAAGCATATTTCAAGCAAAAATTAATCAAAAGAGACAAAGATAGACACTACATACTGGTAAAAGGAATAATTCAACAAGAAGATATAATGATAGCAAATACATATGCACCAAATGTCAGTGCACCTAATTACATTTAAAAAAACAAAACAAAATTTCTTGATGCCAAATTTCAGATACACTCCCAATACAAAAATAAAATGCTATATGATTCCAACTCTCCCTTACCACTAATAAACAGGTTATTTGACAAATATAAAATCAATAAAGATATTTGTGATCTAAATAATACAATAAATCAAATGGACCTAATAGGCATTTGTAGAACATTTCAGTCAAGAACAGCTGAATTTATCTTCTTCTCAGCAGATCATGGAATCTTTTTCAAAATAGACTGTATTGTAGATTATAATTTGTCTTAGTAAATACAAAAATGTTATATAAAAATCCTGGACATTGTATCAGTTCATAATGGAATGAAACTAGAAATCAATAACAAGAAAAAAAATCATATAAGCACATGAATATTGAACAATGCTTTTTAAAACAAAGGATGAATAGATTAAAGAAGAAAAAAGAGAAAAGATCAAGAAATTCTTAGAAACAAATAAGAATGAGCATACAACCTATCAAAATTTCTGGGACAGTATGAAAGTAGTTCTAAACAGAAAAAAATATAGCATTGAGTGCGTACATTAAAAAATAAAGAAATTCCGAATAAATAAACTTCTGCTGTGCCACAAAGTCTTAGAAAAGGAAGAGCAAACTAATTCCAAAAGCCAAAGAAGATATCAAGTAATTAAAATCAGAAACTAAATTGATGAAATTGTGAATAAAGAAATATAATACACAGGATCAATGCAAAAAAGAGTTGGTTTTTCCAAAGAATAAATAAGATTGATAATCCCTTAGCTAAACTAACCAAAAGGAAAATTTAAATCAAGAAAATTAGAGAAAAAAAGGAGATATCACCACAGATACTTCTGAAATCCAGAAGATAATTAAATACTATTTTGAAAATTAAGACTCCAAAACACTAGAAAATATAGAAGACATGGACAAATTTATAGATGCATATGACCTGCCCAAATCGAACCAGGAAGATATAGGACACATTAACAGACAAATATCAAGAAATGAAATTGAAACAGCAATTGAAATCCTATCAAAAAAGTAAAGTCTGGGACCAGATGGATTCTCAGTTGAGTTCTACCAGACCTGTAAAAAGAACTAACACCAGTCTTTCTCAAATTATTCCATGAAACTTTCAGGGACGGAATATTCCCCAGTGCATTGTGTGAAGCCAGTATAATGCTGATGCCAAAACAAGACAAAAATATATCAATGAAAAAAAAACACAGACCAACAACCCTGCTGAACATAGATGCAAAAATCCTTAATAAAATATTAACCAAGTATATTAAAAAACACATCAAGTGGGTTTCAGTCTGGGGATATAAGGTTGTTCCAACATAGGCAAATTGATAAATGTAGTTCACCACATAAGAATGAAGAATAAGAATTATATGGTCATCTGAATAGATGCAAAAAAGATCTTTGATAAAAATCAATCACCCTTTCATGTTAAAAATGCTGTAGAAAATAGGGCTAGAAGGAACTTGCCTTGACATTATAAAGGCTATTTATGACAAACCCAAAGCCAATGTCATAATGAATGGAGAAGAGCTAGAAAAATTTTCTTTAAAATCAGGAAAAAGACAAAAATTTCTTCTCTCACCATTCTATTCAACGTAGTTCTCAAAACACTAGCCAGAAAAATCATCAACAAAACGAAGAAAAAGAAAAAAGAAGCAAGAGAAGGAAATACAAATAGGGAAATAAGAAGTCAAACCATCTGTTTGATGATGACATGATCCTATATCTAGTATACCCAAAAAAAATCCCACTGGGAGTCTCCTAGAGTTGATAAATGCATTCAGCAAGGTAGCTGGATACAAGATCAACACCCATAAATCAATGCCTTTCCAAAACTCCACAGTGATTCTGTTGAAAAAGAAATCAGGAAAACTATCCAATTCACAATAATCTCCAAAATAAAATTAAATACTTGGCAATTAATCTATCCAAGGAGATGAAAGGTCTCTATAATGAAGATTATAAAACACTGAAAAAAGAGATTGAAGAAGATCCCAGAAAATGAAAAGACATCCTATGTTCTTGGATAGGCAGAATTAATTAATATTGTCAAAATGGCTATACCACTAAAAGCAATATACAGATTCAGTGTATTCCCCATCAACATACCAATGGTATTCTTCACAGAACTAGAAAAAAAAGTCCAAAAATTTATTTGGAAGAATGAGGGACCCAGAATAGCCAAAGTCATCCTGAAAAGGAAGAGCTATATACTCAGGAGGCATTACAATACCTATTATCAAATTATACAACAGAGCTATAGGAAGCAACAACAACAACAAAAGCAACATGGTATTGGCATCAAAATAGACCTGAAGACCAATGGAACAGAATAAAAGACACAGAGACAAACCCACATACTTAGAGTCATCTGATACTTGACAAAGGTGCTGAAAATATACCTTGGAGCATCGATAGCCTTTTTAACAAATGGTGATGGGTAAACTGGATAGCTATATGTAGAAGACTGAAACGAATTCCCTCTCACCCTGCAAAAAAGTCAAATCAAAATGGATCAAAGACATATAGATCAGAAACCTTGCAACTTCTAGAAGAAAACGTGGGTCAACACTATGTCATACAGGTTTAGGCACCAACTTCCTTAACCAGACCCCTAAAGTTAAAGCAGTAAAACCACAAATGAGTAAGGGGGATGTCATCCAATGAAAAAGTGTCTGTGCAGCAAAAGAAATTATTAAGAGCATGAAGAGAAAGCCTCCAGAATGGGGAGGAAATTTTTGGCAGCTACTCCTCTCATAGGGTAATGATTAATATCCAGAATATATGAAGAACTCAAAGAGCGCAAGGACAGAAACAAAATGAAACAAACAAAAACAACCAAATAACCTAATCAATAAATTAGCAGAAGAATTAACAGAAATTTCTCAAAAAAATAAACACAGTGGTCAACAAATATGTGAACAAAAATGTTCAAAATCACTAACAATCAGGGAAATGCAAATCAAAACTACATTGAGATTTCATCTCACTCCAGTCAGAAGGACACTTATCAAGAATACAAATAATAATACATACTATCAAGAACATGAGAGAAAGATACACTCTTGTATTGTTGGTGGGACTGCAAAAGATTTTAACTACTTTAGAAAGCAGTCTGAAGACTTAAAAACCCCCAAAACTAGGAATGGAACCATCATATAATCCAGCTATTCCACTCCTTGTTATTTTTTCAAAAGAACAAAAATTAGATACTATAGCAGCATATACACATCAATGTTAATAGCAGTGCAGTTTTCAACTGACAAATTATGGAACCCGCCCAGATGCCTATCATTAAATAAATGGATTAAGAAAATGTGGTATATCTACACAATGAAGTAATGAAGTTTTGCTGAGTCTTAAAGAGGAATGAAATTGACATCTGTCAGTAAATGGATGGAAATAGAGAAAATCATGCTAAGTGAAATAAGCCAGACTCACAAAATCAGATGTCAAATATTTTCTGTAATATGCAGAATTTAGGGCAAAATAAGGGGGAAAAGGTGGGAGGGTCAAATATCATAAAGATATAGTAGAAGTAGGAGAATGAAAGGGAGAGGAGAGGGACAGGAAAGTGGAGGAGATGCAGAATGAATTGGACAAAATCACATTATGTGCATATGTAAGTATACCACAGTGAATTTCACTTATGCATATGTATGAAGCGTAATCAATAATAAATGAAAGGAAGAAAAAAAACACTGATAAAAAACTGAAGGGGATACTGTTCATTGTAGATAAACAAGTTGTACAATTTAGGTCTACAACAATTCCATCTGCAATAATTTACAAGCTTAACAGCTAACATTCTTGAGAAAAAAATTGAAACAACCTGGATAGACCCAAGAAGTCGGATTATAGGAGGAAATGTGTACTTCCAATTAGAATAACAGCCTAATCCCTTGTGACAGGTTAAATAATAGTCTCCTAAAATATTTAGGTCCTAATTTCAGGAGCCTGCAAGTGTCACTTTATGGAGTAAAAAAGATAGTTTTGGATGTTAAGAATTATGTGATGGACATATTTCCCTAGGTGAGCCCTGAATTTAGATGAGCCCTAAATTTAATAACAAATCTCCTTTAAAGAGTGAGGCAGGGAGAGGTCTAACTACTGAAACAGAGGGTACTATACAACGGAAGCTGTATACTACGCTAAATATGGAATATGGGAAAGGCAATGTAGCTCAAGAAATGAGAAAAGGCAAAGGAACAATTCTCCTCCCTAGGACCTTCAGAAGGAGCACAGCCTGCTGACACTTGCTTTTGGTTCAAACTAATTTTAACTTCTTATCTCTCCAAACAAAAGATAATAAGTAAATGTCCTTTTAAAAAAAATACCCACTATGCCATGAAGCAATATAGAGATTCTTGCCTCTGCAATTTCTGAATACCATTTGTGTAATACTCACTACACCATCACTCAGGATTTCGCATTGTTTGTGGTACTGCTCATGAATGTTGACTACTAATAACCCTTTCCAAGGTTATTATTTTTGCTATATAGTTGTAATTTTTTTTATGTTTTCATCAGTGCATTATAATTACATATAATATTGAAGTTCATTTTGACATAATTATATAAGCATGGGTGGCACATAATTTGCTTCCCAGTCTCAGGCCCCAGTACTTCCTGTTTCCCTCCCCTACTCCCTCTCTCTGTTCTCTTTCCTGTACTTCACTGGTCTTCCTTCTATTTACTTATAGATTTTTAAAAGTTGGTTCTTTATAGAAACAACTGTGACTCTTAAATTCACTGTGATATGTTTATATACGTATCTAATAAAATTTAGTCAATTTCTTTCTGTAGTTCCTCCTTTTTCTAATCCCTCTTTCATCTACTTCCATTCCTTGCTTCTACTCTCTTCTAGTTTCATTAGGTTCTCCTCTTTTCCCCTTATTTTGTACTAGCTTCACTATTCTATAATGTTTGAATTCCTAGAAATTTATGTATTTATTTATGTTTATTTATTTATTTTTGTGATATTGTGAGCACCCAGTGGTGCTCAACCACAGAGACACATCTCCAGTTGTTTTTAAAATTTTATTTACAAACAGAATTTTGCTAAGTTGCTTAGGGTCTCACTAAATTGCTGAGTCTTTTTGAACTCCCAATCCTCATGCCTCAGCCTCCTGATCCACTGAGATTAAAGAGATTTTTTTAATGAAAGTGATTTTTTTTAATGAGGATTACAGAAAATGATTTTTTTTTTTTTTTTTTTTTTTTTTTAACGAGGGTGGCACTTCTACCTTCCACATACTAGGGAGGATATCAATTGGAAGAAACCTGTTGACCTTGCAGAATAAAAATCTCAAAAACTCTTTGAAGAGAGACATATCCACCCTCAAGCACTGCTTGTCACTCAGTGTGGAGCGCATGGGGGGGCAGAGTGATCCCACTGGGTGTCAGAAGCCAGAGTTGAGTGGTGGCTGAGACTTAGGATAAGGGACCTACCATGAGCTCCTCTTTCTCAGGTGTTGTACTCTCAATACTCTATGTAGTTGGAACACCCTATAAAAATCCACACACTTCCCCTCATCTGGGGTTCAGCCTCAAGGATCAGCAGTAGAACTACTAGTAGCCCAAATCTCTGTGCTTTAAGTGAGAATAATATAAAATCACAGCATCAGCAAATTTTGGTGGCTCAGTCTTGCATGAACCAATGAAATAAATTCCACATAGACCACAATCTTCAATATAACATCAGAGGTGAGAGACAAACCACATAGCATGTTTCTCAGCCTCCTTATTTTGAACTAGAGTAAAACTGCTAGGACTCAGTCTTCTGACAGAATATGTTTTTTGTTTTCTGAAGAAACAGAATAGTTGCAAATAAAGACCTTTGAATACTAACAAATGGAGGACCCTGACTCAAATGCTGGCATATGATTCCAAATTAAAACCAGCAGTTAGAAAGAGCCATCCATTCAGGCACCCAGAGTTTCTAGTCAATTTTCTAGAGCAATATTCTTCAATATGAAGGGAGAGTCACAGATCCCAAAATTATTTAAAGAAAATCTCTCCTGGGATCTAGACAAAAAGCATACAGTCTTTTTCTGGAGAGTTTAGAGCTTCAATGCCCAAATAAACTGTGCAATAAAATGTTCTGAGAGGATAGGATATAATGCATCCATCACAAAACAGCAAAAAAAATGTAATAAAAGTAGTGAATGAAAATGGCATCAAAATGTACATGAATATTTGAAAAGCTAATTTCATAAGTTGCTGTAGAATGCAGCCAAAAGAAAGTCATATAAAGGACAAACTATTAGAAAATTGCAAAATAATTTTAGGAGTTCCAGTGATAACAAAGAACTGAAAAAAATACGCAAAAACAAACTGGAAGAAAATAACCAAACTAATGACAATAGAACTTTATCCCAAAAAGAAAGACAATGGAACTTTATTCCAGTTCAGATGACTGCTAAAAGTCCTAAAAATCATGAATGCTAAAGACCTACACCAAGATATAATATTAAGAATTTTCACTGAAGTAGTTTCAGGAAAAACATATTTTTGAGCAATTCACAGAAAACTTAGAAATCATGTGAAAAATAGAAAATAAAATGGCAATGGACTTCTTGAGAATGAAAATGAATTCTGGAAGAAATGGAACACTTATAAATTCCATATTGTAAATTACAATGCCTTTTAGCCTACAATTGTATATGTAGGCTGCCAAAGCATAGAGATAGAATAAATTTGCAACATTCTTGGCTCCAAATTTAATTTCTCATACACTCCTATGAACCTTCTAGAAATAGTAAATAAAGAAAGAAGGCATGCAATTAAGAGAACAAATATGGTACAGAAAAAGCAGAATGAGAAGACTGGGCCCTAAGGAGAAATTAGCATAGATTATTAGTAGAAGTGCAAAAAATTGTAATTGCTCCTTGAAGAAGATACGAGGACATAGCAAAATAAATTGCTAGAATATTTGATATCTGATATGGAGATACATAAAACAGAAATGAATGATGAAATATGGCATAAATAATTAAATAGGGTAAACATAGAACTCAGAAACCAATGTTGGAGTGTGGCATAAATAATTTAACAGGGGTAAATCCATAGAAAAAGATGCAAATAAAATGAAGCAATGGTAATCTCAAAAAAGACAAAAAGTTGCAGAGACCTACTTGAACCATAAGTGAGAAGTGTTTGTATAGTCATAATAATATAAACCACTAAACCATCTGTCTCTTTGCTTCTGTCTCTCCTTATCTATACATACATGCTCACACACAGTATTTATCATATATTTAAATTGTAATAAATTTAATTAGACATATATTTGTAACATAATTATGATATAAATATTGATTTTAATATTGACTTAATTAAAGCATTTGGAAAATATTTATTTGAAGTACTTTCTAAAATTTTTTGACTTTTTCATTTATTTTAGTATTGGGGATTGAACCAGGGGTACTTAACCACAGAGCCACATGTCCAGCCCTTTTTTATATTTTATTTAGAGACAGGGTCCTGCTTAGTTGCTTAAGGCCTTGCCAAGTTGCTGAGGCTGGCTTTGAATTTGTGATCCTCCTCCCTCAGGTTCTCAAGTCACTGGGATTTCAGGCATGCTCCATTACACCCAACAGAAGTAAAATTTTGATACATAAATTAGAATAGTGAAAGAAAAGGAATTAGCCAAGAATTGCTATTATCTACTGCAAAAGTGAATAGAATAGATCAAGTATTAAGTAGATATATAAAACATCGTAATATAAGCTTCATGAGAAATATGGAAATAAATAGCAAAAATAATGAAAATGCTGTGTTTAGTTGATTCTGAGGAACAAGATTCAAAGATAGGAAGTTATTCAGGCAACTGGACTCTTTTCATTAGGAAATTTTAAACAAAAATATTTGAATCTATTAATTTGACATGCATAATTTTCATTGAATGAAGCTAAGATAAACAAGCACTGTGAACTGTTGTAAGTAGAAGTTTTTTAAGAAAATATTTGGTAGTGCACTTCATCTCTAGGCTAGCAACATCAGGCAGAGCATGAAAACACAACCTGACTGGGTGGACTCGCTCTTAGTGCTGAGTAAGATTGTCTCCAGTTGCTTTGCAGTGATGTAGTCATTCATGTGATGTAAACAATGTGTTATTTGTCCTCCTAGGATCGACTATCATAATTTTAGTATTCCTCCCCCTTGGGCTTTTTTCCGGAAATCTTATGCCAAATATGTTAGTTAGAAAAGTTAAGAAATACACCTCCAAGTTTCCTCCAAGAATTTTAGAAACTGTTTTGCCCTACTGTTGTCTAAAGACAACAACATTGAAGAATATTGACATTGATAATTTTTTCTGGAGTGAATTCCAACCAAACTCTGATTTTCCAAAATATCAATATTCTGACAGGGACTTATCACACACACACAAATAACAAATAAATAAATAAAAATTAAAAAAGAAAAAAGAAAAAATAGAAGAGGGAAATCACAAATTCTTGCCAGTTAATAATAACATTCATAAGCAATCCTTAATTATATATTATTTTGATGATTTTCTTGATTATTTAGCTTTGTTTGTGTGTGTCTGGTTATTTGACTGTTACATGGGCAAGGTTGAAATACTTAACATGAGTCATTGTGCAATGAAAAGATATAACACTGATGCCAGGACTCTTGCTTCTAAACCAGCTCTCCCATTAATCCATTACATGCCCCTCTGCTAACACGATGTTTCATTGAGCTTTAAGTCATCTGTTAAAATAATTAAATTACATGAACTCTAATGACCTATTATGTACTAAAAATCTAAGTGGTTTTGGTTCGAAGTTAAGAATTTGATTTGGGTTTATGTAACACAAATTCGTGTAATTTTCACCACACCCTTCATCTTTTATATTTGGTAGATTTATGGATTAAAGAAATACATTTATCATCTAATTATTTAAACCTCATTAAAATTCACATTAACAAAAATTAAAAAGTAGCAGCAGTCTTAGCCTGACTAATCCAATTTGAGGTAACTGAAAGATCTTAGTCACATAAAAATAGATTTAAATTGAAGCTATGTAGATAGGTCCCATTACTTTTTCTTTTATTCTTTGATAACAAGAGGATTGTTATCCCTTGCACCATAAATTTAGTTTAAGTTGGTAAATAAGAATGTCCAGCTTAATTTATTGATTGATATTTTCCCAAAGGTAAGAATTTTGTCCTCCATAACTACAATCAGAAAGAAACTAAGAGGTTTGGAAATGGTCTGGGGAGGGGTTCTTTTTCTTTCCCACTAGCCTCTCCCCAACTAGATGCCAGTATAGTCATCTCTATCTGAGACTGCCAAGATCCAAAAGGAATTGTCATAAGGGGGAAAAAAGAGACTAGCTGTTAGGCTGTTTTTTAAATTTGTAATTTATATTAATTTCCAGTTAATAATATTCACTTTTAGTCTCTAAATTTACTATTTAGTCATAATTTTGTTAGCTGAGTTTCATTTTTTTGTAGTGTATCTTGGAGGAGACAATCTACTACTGAATATCCCTGAACATGCCTACTTGTTCTTGTTGAATATGCCAGACTGCAAGGCTTCTCACGATCCTGAGAAGTTTCCAAAGATAGTCATGTGATAATTAAGTAGGTATGGAGACCATAGTCACTACATGTAACTGTTTGCTCTAAAAGGGAAGGAGTTATTTTGTTGCTTACTACAATGTTCTGTGCTTGCAATAAATAAAAGAATCAAACTAAGTCCTGAGTTCGTGGCCATAGGTTCTTCTCTTGTGAAGCAGGTATATGCAAATATCAACTGATTCTTCATATAGTGTTGGAGAAACTGGGGCTCAAAGGTCACATGCAAGGATGATGACACTCTCAATGATGGTTTTGCCATAATAGACTCTCATCTTTAATTCAAGAGTCTTGTCTCTCTTTATGTTCAACAAAACTGTGGCAAGTTAACTTATTTTCTTCTAAATAGGGAAAATCACAGATGTTTCACTTTTCTTGACAGAGTTTGGCAATGTCAATGGGCTTCGCGTGATATGGCTTTCTGGAAAAGGACAAAGACCTGAACCCTGCTGGACAGTTGGTGGGATTTAAGGGAATTGGCTGCAAGAATATTTTTGAGATTATACAGCCAAGTGAGTAAGTGAGTGAATGACAAATAATTTCCACATTGTTGCCTGTTAATGAAGAACTGACCGGTTCTTAACATTGTATTTTCAAATACGCAATTAGCTATGAAAAATTCTCCTTAGACAAAATAAAGAAAATGACTAATTTTTGTTGTGTGTTACTCAGAAAAGATAAGCTCAAAAGATATATGTTTTTTCTAGATTATCACTCAATGAATTTAGCACTTTATATTAATTATTATAACTGATATCTAAGAAAAGCCGTATCTGATTTAATTCCTTTATTAGACTAAATAAAAACTGGTTTAAGCAGAGATAGTACACATTTGTTATTTCAAAACCAAACAGAGTAGACATTTGTTATTATTTATCTATAAGTTAGATCAACCATGCAAATAACTTTTAATCTAAGTTTTGTCCACCCTATTTTTGTAACATGTAAACAAATAATTCTGCTCCTTGATAGCCCCTATTTTGAAAGCATTAAATATGTTTTGTTAATATCACAAACAGATGATATGATATTGTGGATTAAAAAAATTAACTCAAAAAGACCTGAGAGGGTCTTGGAATTTCCATAGTAGAGAGTTAACTCTTGACAAGGAGTTACTCTATATTGAATATCCTTCTACCAGTTTCATATGCTTTTATGTAATCTTCACAATGGTCCTGTGGTGTAATGAAATGAGGAATACATTATCACTAAGTTACCCACATCTAACAACTCCTTAGTGCTGACCCAGGAACCAGCACAGGCATTCTGGCTATAGACCCAGGTTTTAGCCACTTTGCTAGGCTGGGTAACTTTGCTTTTCTGTGTCTGAGTTTCATCATCTGTGAGAATACAGACAAGAAAACAATGAATATCCCTTTCAAAGGTAATTATTTTAGCAGTCAGAAAACAAATCATATTTAAAAATGCATCTCCAAATTAGCCAAAAATTAAATTTCTCTTCAAACAGAAAATCTAAGGTTCCCTAGTTAATCTGAGGAAATTTAGAAAAAGCCACTTAGTGCTCGAATATCATTTTTAATCTGTGAATGCTCTTTTGAGCTTATTTGAAGTTTAGGATTTTTTTTAATTGATGGAAATGAGTGAAAACATGTCATTAATTACAGCTACTTTACTTTCTGGCTTCTCATTTGGTCATAGCACAATGCTGATACTTAGAACATTATCTGGAATCTTTTCTTTTTCCTATTATTATTTGTTCAAGAAGTAATTCTTGAAAACATGTAAGAGCTAGTGATGGGGAGACTTATTGAGGACTATCGATTTCTGAACAGATGCAAATAATGGGAATGAAGGAGCTACACATTAAAAAAAAAGACAATTTAATCATTGAAAATTATGTCTGGTATTACTTCATTATTGCTTGGCTAATTTGAGACTAATTATTTAGAGGAGTAATTATTTAGAATGTTATTGACTTAAGACCTTTGATTTTCATTTGTTCCATATTTTTGTCGTATAATACTACTTACTGAACACCTACATTTCTGTTTCAGGAAATGTGCTGGAAGATTGGCCTCTGCCATCATGGACCCCACTCCCCAGGTAGGTCACTGATCATAATGCAATGTGATAAATACAATAATAGGGAAAACAGAGAATATAAAGTGCCTGATATGGAGTGGCAAAAGTAGTTTAGGAATTCTGAGATAGTACTCTGATTTATCATAATAAAATTAAAGGATTAACCCACAGCTTTTAGAAAAAAATTTGTACAACACTATGTATACATATATGTATGTAGACACAATAAATATGTAAATATATAATATATAAATATGTTTATATTTATTATGTATATACAATAAATATACAATATATAGTATATATAGTATAAAATATGTAGTATATATTATGCATATATAATATGTATATATACACATACATATATACACAGAATATACACAAGTATATATTGTTATTGTATACATATTGACACGTATATATATATACAATTTTGTGTTTGCATAAATGTACGTGTATATGTATTCTCAGATCAAAACCCTCTGGATGACAAAACTATGCATTCTGTAGTTTTTACCAAAGATGTAAGGAAAGATTAAATCAAAATCAGAATATTCTTAACCTACTGATAATGAACTTCGATATCCTGACATTTAAAATCTACTTACAGACTTGTTATTTTTACTGTCTCAGAGTGAAAAGAATCTGAGCGATTGTACCTTGTAAATATGCTCCTGTGTCTCACTGCTTAACAATTAATATGACTTGGAAAGTGCTAGGAACAAAAATTAAAATTCACCGAGTGAGATACCTTTATATACTTTTTCTGAAAATGTTATCTTTGCTAAAACCTTGCCAATTCCAGTTCACAGTATCTCCTTGTGCCTTTTAAAATTCAAATCCTGTTCCACTCCAAACTTCTCACTTTAAATGTAGATTAACACAACCAATTTATTACTATCATTTTTATTTTTAAAGCAAAGGGTTACACCTCAGATCTTAGACTAAGACTAAGATATAAACCACAGAGTATTGTTTGGCCAACTGTCAAATACTACAGCATTTAACCCTTAACCTTTCCCATCTCTAAGACATTTTCTGTTTTTATCAGAATATTAATCTCTGCCGTGTTAGCCACTTCTGCCTTCCCTGCATAGTTAACTTTAATTCATGGCAACCTTGTCAAAATACTTCTATTTCACCTTTTAGAGAATTTCCAGCTGGAGTTTTTTTGTTTTTTTTTTAAGATTTTCATTTTTTCGGAATGAACACGCCAGTTAGACAAAGAAGAAAAGAATCTAAAAAAGGGGTTTTCCCTTGTGGAAATAAATTTTGCTTTGTGAACAAAAATTCTTTCAATTCTGACTTTATATAGCATGTATCCCAGTTTTTTTTAGCATAGTTAAAATGATACATCATATACCGAATATACATGCCTTCAATACAGCATGAATTTGACATTTCCTTACTGTTTTTTTTTTAAATTTTGAAATTATATTTTATTTTATGATCTTTCAGTTATGGAAAGAATCGTTAGAAGGAAATTCTATTTTCAATTAAATACATTTATATTTCAATAACTGTGTACTCTGTGCTGGAACTGAATACTGTTGAGAAGACCTATGAAGGCATACGAACATCTAAATTGTTTGAAGGATTCAAAAGAACCATACATAGAACACATTACTTAAATAGTTTCCCTTATTAAAATAGTCTATTTTACAAAGTTGCTGTAACAGAAAGCAAAAATAGAATATTTTTGAAAAATTTGTTCTGATATATAGCAGTTTTTTTCTTTTTACAGACTTTATTTTGATTCATTGTACACATATGAGGTGCAAATTTTCATTACTGTTAACAACAATTACTCTGGAAAACCATACCAAACAAAACATTTACATTCGATTGTCCAATAGTCCTATTTGCAAAATATTTTCAAATATATTCTCTCAAAGAGTAGCACAATAAAGGACCTGCAAGACTTTTACCAATAATGTGACATATTTTCTCAAGTCTTTGTATATGTTTTCAATATCTCAGAAATGTTTTGTTTTACCATATATTCCTAACCATTTACAGCAAGAAATAGACTGTACCTCTGGCATAGACTACTAAATCCATATTCTAGGTTTGCTCCAATGGAGCCTTGCTTCATTGCTGATTACCAACTGCTCTGTGAAGTGCCTTAGTTCAGATTCTATAGCCAGTGACTTAAAGAGCAAACTTTTTTTTCAGTTGGAGGTTAGGAAGTACATGATTAAGGGATGGCAGATCTAGTGTCTAGTGAGAACTCTTTCCCTGCTTATAACATCTTCTTGATTTTTACCCATATGGCAGACAGACAGAAAGGCAGAGGCAGAGATCATCTTTCCTGTGTCCTTTCTTATAAAGGCACTAATACTAGTCATGAGGACTGTATGTTTAGGGCTCCTAAAAAAGGCTCCAGCTCCAACTATCATCACACTGGAGATTAGGCATCAGCATATTGATCTGAGTGAGTGGAGGCATTCTGTTCATGTTACCATACCATTATTATGCTATGGTATTATGTCATTATTATGAAGGATTCCATTATTATAACTTCAAACAAGAAAATGTGGTGGCTATATATTTCAATAGTTTGACTCTCTAACTTCAGAAATGCAAGAAAAGCAAAGCACTAAATTCTCGATTACTTTATTGTATTTTCCTTTCTATGTTTTGTTCTACTTTTCACCACAGGTCTTTCTTACATCTTGTCTAGACTATAATTTTTCCTGGTCTGCTATCCTATAGTCTGGAAGTCTATACTTCCTGCCATTCAATTTATATAAGCATCATGAGCAAATTATCCTTGAGAAGTGTAATTCTGTATATTATTTTGAATAAAACTTTTTGAAGTATAATTTACATAAATAATATGCCCACATTTTAATTGTATAGTTTGCTGCTATAGCAACTGTATGCACCTTTAGACCATCACCACAATCAAGATATTGAATATTTCTATCATTCTAGAAAGTTCATTTCTTTCATTTTTTCCATCAGTTTTCTGTTATATACCAGCCTCAGGCAGATGCTAAGCTGATTGTAACAATAACGTTTTTGTACTTTTCCTGGAATTCCATAAAAAAAAAAGAGACTATAGTATGTAGCTTTGTGGGCCTCATTTCTTTAGTTCACATCCCAGTTTGGATGTCAGACTTGTAGCATACATCACTGAAGTGCTGGTTTTTCATTCTAATTACAGGTTTATGTGCATTGGGATTGTTTCAGTTAGAATCCATGATGAATAAAGCAGCTAAAACATGCCATTGTTGTGCATATGCTTTCATTTATATGTAGGAAATACCAAAATATGTTTGACTTTTACAAGTAAGGTCAAAGTGCATTTCCAAGTCACTCTCTAATATGGAGCAAATAACCTGGTTAACACTATAGTGTTGTAAGTGTTTTCAATTTCTGCCAATATGTTGAGTGTGAAATGTATCTTATGATGTAAATTTTAATCCCTTGTCCTGGGTTCGGAATCTCTTCATGATCTTATTGGCCACTTGTATATGTTATTTTGTGAGATGTGTTCATGACTTTTGTCCATTCAAAGGAAAGTTGCTTTTATAATTTGTAACCAGGCTGTGTGTGTCCTAGATAGAAGCTCTTTTTCATATAAATGTTTTGGATATACTTACCTTTCAGTTTGAGTCTCATTTCAAAAGTAGATTATTTAATTTCCCACTAACTTCATCTCATCAGTTAATCTTTGGTTAGCACTTTCTCTGTCGTCTCCAAGGAATATTTACCTACTACAAGTTCGTTAAATTTTACACTGTTTTCTTTAAGGACTTGTACCATTTTAGCTTTTATGTTTCTGGATAACATTCATTTTGTTCTTTTAGAAATAATGTCATGTAGGGTTGATGTTCATATTTTACATACAAATGTCTAGTAGCTCCCAGAACATTTATTAAAAAAATATCCTTTCTCTGCTGAAGTGTCTTGGCACTTGTCGTGAAGTTAGCTATATGTACATCAATCTATTTGTAGGATCTCTATTCTGTTTCATTGATATCAATATATATATATATTCTCCATTTGTGACTTATTATACTCTCTTGATTACTGTAGATTCATAGTAGATCCTGAAAGATGAGAATGTTAAATCATTCCATTACTTTTTTTAATAGTATTTTGACTTCAGGTTGTTTGGTTTTCATATGAATGTTAGAACAAGTTTATCAATGTCTACAAAAAAAATGCTTGCTTTAAATTTTGATTAGGAGTATATAGATGAATTGAAGGAAATTTTTTACCTTATCAATATGAATTTTTCTAATTCATGAACCTTGCCTACCCTATCATTTATTTAGAGTTTCTAAATTCCTCAGGAAAATGCTTTGTGTTTTCAAAGTACAGGCTTTGTACATCTTTTAAAATATTTATTATTCAATAGTGTAAATATTTTAATGACACTTGAAATAGTTTTATTATTTTCCAGTTTATTTCCAGTCCAAAGAAGTATATTTCATTCTTTTAATTATATTGATTGATTTTGTTATATTTTTAGATCTAAAATTTTACTCTTAAACTATCCAAATAATTTTAAATGAGGATTGTCTGACTTTCTGCTTTACATTTACCACTTAAATTCATAAAGTTTCATCATTTAGTTTTTCTAATCCCTCTTTTTCACAACTTAATCCTATCTATGCCTTAAACCCTGGATCAAGATGCTATTATTTTGATTTAAACAATAATTTGTCTTCAATGATATTTTGCTAAGAATTGAGTATAATTTTATATGATTCTAATCATTTACCATTTCTTACTGTTCTTCATTTCTTCTTTTGTATTTATGTCTATCCATTATCACTTCCCTCATCCTAAGAGGACCATTGTTTGCTTCTCTTACAGTGTAGTCCCTTGGTTTGAAATTTTGGGGACTCATACTTTTTTTGTATTTCAAATTCAGATTTGACTCATTTTAAAAATTTTTAGCACTATAAATTTATTTTTTTCACCTTTACTTTCATTTTTATTTTATTTTATTTTATTTTTTTAATTTAATTTTGATTCATTGAACACAAATGGAGTACAGCTATTGTTTCTCTGGTTGTACACAAGTGGAGTCACACCATCTGTGCATTCATACATGTACACAGGGCAATGATGTCTGTCACACATTCTGTTATTATTATCCTTCCCACCCCGACCCCACTCCTCCCTTCCTTCTATGCTATCTATCCTTCCTCCATTCTTGCCACCCTTCCACCCCGAATTGTGCATCATCATTCACTTATCAGAGAGACCATTTGGCTCTTGGATTTTTGGGATTGGCTAATCTCACCTAGCATAAAAGTCTCCAACTTCATTCATTTACCTGCAAATGCCATAATTTTTTCTTCTTTATGGCTGAGTAATATTCCATTGTTTATATATACCACAGTTTCTTTATCCATTCATCTATTGAAGGGCATCTAGGTTGGTTCCACAATCTACCTATTGTGAACTGAGCAGCTATGAACATTGATGTGGCTGCATCACTGTAGTAATCTGATTTTAAGTCCTTTGTGTATAGGCCAAGGAGTGGGATAGCTGGGTCAAATGGTGGATCCATTCCAAGTTTTCTAAGGAATCTCCACACTGCTTTCCAGAGTGGCTGCACCAACTTACAATCTCACCAGCAATGTATGAGTGCACTCTTTTCCCCACATCCTCGCCAACACCTGTTGTTGCCTGTATTCTTAATAAAAGGCATTCTAATTGGGGTAAGATGAAATCTTAAGGTGGTTTTGATTTGCATTTCTCTTATAACTAGGGATGTTGAACATTTTTTCATAAATATGTTGATTGCTTGAAGATCTTCCTCTGTAAAGTGCCTGTTCATTTCTTTGGCCCATTTATTGATTGGGTTATTAGTGTTCTTGGTGTAAAGATTTTTGAGTACTTTGTAGATTCTGGAGATTAGTGCTCTATCTGAAGTGTGTGTGGCAAAGCTTTTCTCCCACTCTGAAGGCTCTCTCTTCACATTGCTGATTGTTTCCTTTGCTGAGAAAAAGCTTTTTAGTTTGACTCTATCCCAATCATTGATTCCTGCTTTTATTTCTTGTGCTTTGGGAGTCATGTTAAGGAAATCTGGTCCTAGGCAAACATGAAGAAAATTTGGACCTATTTTCTTTTCTATTAGGTGGAGGGTCTCTGGTCTAATTCCTAGGTCCTTATTTTAAAGTTTAAGTGTAGAAATTTCAAGATTGGTTCAGCAACTCTACAGTATCAAAGATTCAAGTTTCATCTGAATTTCAGCTCTCCAATCCCTGGCATTTGACTTTGTAATTCTATGAGCTCAAGACAACTGTTAGAGTGCCAAAAAATATGGCTTCAAGGCATGAAGTGAGTAAGAAAGGTTCTCCAGCTGCAGTCTTCTATTTTCATCCGAAGCATAAAAAAACTTTTCCATAAGCCCTTGCAGCAGATTTCCACTTATAATTCACAGACTAGAACAGAGCTTTGTAGTCAGCATTGACAGTAAATGAAGCTGGAAAACTGAGAATTTGATTTTCCACCCCTGCTGTTTGATGAGAGAGATACAATGAGAGAGAATGTGTTCAATATAATGCAAGGCCAGTCATACATAGAATTATTTCAGTAGTTAAAGAAACTCAGAAATAATCTCAAGGATTATAATGCCAGTGGGAGTGGGAATTTAATGGGGTCCAAGATATCAACAGCTGCTCTATTATGCCAACTTAGTTAAGTTGGCATAGGAACACATAGTGATCACATCAGAAAAGCAAAGTATCTGTTTATTCTATACCACATCTTCTCATTTGCTTCTGTTTTTCTAACCACTCTTGTTTTGGTTAGTTTTTCACTGTTATGAAGAAAGTACCTGCCAGAGTCACTACAGTGGTGCTGAATATCTATAATCCCAGCAGCTCAGGAGGCTGAGGCAGGAGGATTCCAAGTTCAAAGCCAGCCTCAGCAAAAGCAAGTCACTAAGCAACTCAGTGAGACTCTATCTCTAAATAAAATACAAAATAGGGCTGGGGATGTGGCTCAGTGGTGGAGTGCCCCTGAGTTCAATCCCCAGTACCACCGCCCCCCCCAAAAAAAAGACCTGCCAGGAACAACATAGAAGAGGAAATTTTATTTGGAGTTCACAATTTCAGAAATCTAGGTTCATGGACAGTCAACTCCATTGCTGTGGACCCAGGGAGAGACAGAACATCATGGAAGAAGTATGTGGCCAAGGAAAGTCGCTCAGAACATGGTCAAGAGAAAGTAGATAAGGAGCTCCACTCATCAGGATCAAAATTAAAACCCCAAAGGCTTGTCCCATTGACTCATCTCCTCTAGCTACACCATACTGCTTCCAGTTAACACCCACTTAATCTCTATCAGGTGGTTAATCTACCAATTAGATTATAACTCTCATCATCTAATCATTTCACCTCTTTTCTTGCATTGTCTCACACATGAGTTTTTGGAGTATACATCAGATCTAAACCATAATAATTCTCAACTGACTTAATCTTCTTTTCTTTCAACCATATGAATGCTATTTCTTTAGTTCTTTTGTGCCCAAAAGATTCTGCTCAGTACCTTCGTTCTCTAGGATTTTCATGGTCTGCTCACATTATGAATATATTTTTTCTACCTCAATGTTAACATTAGGAATATCTAAGAAATAGGGGTATGTTAGAATTTTCAGATTTCATCCAATATAGAATGCCTGAGCTTGATAGATCTCTCCCAGCCAAGTTATATCAAAGCCAACAATATAGCTTGCTTTGGTGTCCATTTGAGTTTTGTTCAACTGCAATTCAGGTAGGAGGGCCAAATAGTACAAGGGAGTTTTCTTAGTTGTTTTGCTCTGAATAGGATTTTGGTGTGTAGAGAAGTGACATAAATTCATGGTCCTCCATGATTTTGTCACAACTTTTTCTTCTAGCACTTCTTCCAATTACTTATTTTAACATGTTTTATATGCCATCCATGTTAGCTGCTCCAACTCCCAAGGAATGTTTTGTTTGATGCCACTTTATCTATACTTGAAATGCTATTTAAATTCTTTTTGTGCACTTAAAATCTTTACTATCTTTCCAGAAAATCTACTTTCATATTTGTGAAAGTATTCACAAATATTTTTGAATTTTTGTGATTTTGTTGAAGTTATTTTGAAAATAGTGTGTTAGCACAATGTGTTCAAATTTTAATCATCATTATGTGTACAAATATCAAGCTTCTATATGATTCTGAGGTCTTTAAGAGCAACAATTACATTTTATGTATTTCAGAATTAAAGAACATTGCATATAGTATATGCTTTGATATTTACCTATTTAATCTCAAACATGGATTATATTAATAAGTGAATTCAGAACACAGCAGTCTTATGACATTATGTAGTCTTTACTTAATGTGTATATGGCTCATCAACTTGGAAAATGTCAAATTCTTTCAAAAAGATTAATTAATGTGAATGTTAAAAGTTGTGAACATTTTCTTTATAATTGATTTGATGACTATATAATTAAAAATTCTTAGTTTGATTTTTAACCTTAAATTTACATATGATTCTGTATGTGTCTCCATGTTGACTTTGACAAGCAAAAAGATTAAGATTCTGATACTGAATGCAAAAATATGTTTAGGGGTATTTGTTTGATACCCAAGTAATAGGACCCTTAGATATCTTACTACCTTCATCAAGTGTGTTGGAAGAGTGGGAATAAGGCCCAACTGGGAAAAATTGATCTGTGATGACAGAGCATAATACAAATTCAGTATTCCTTATCCAAAATTCTTAAAAATAGAGATTTCAATTTTTTATTTTTTTCAGATTTTGAAATTTTGGATATATGTACATTTGGAGCTATCATAGGGATGATACCCAATTTCAAACATGGAATTCATTTGTTTCATATGAATCATACATACATAACCCTAAGGAAGTTTTAAGCAATATTTTTAGTGTGCTTGGATTTTGATTTTTTTCTATCACATAAGGTTAAATGTGAACTTTCACACTTGTGACATCATGTCACTGCTAAAAATATTTTGCATTTTGGAGCATTTCAAGTTTCAGATTTTTAAATTTAGCATGCCCAGGCTGTAATTCAGTATGAATGACGCTGAGAATTGAAGGGCAAGGAGGAGCCTCCTGTGAGCTGATAATTGTTTCATGTATATGAATATAGGTTAAAATGCATTAAGATGCAAGTAGCAAAATGAATCTGAGTTAGCAATATTCAGAGTAAAATTTTGCTTTTGTCCCTGTAATTTAAGTGGTTTAGTGGTTTAATTAGTGTGTGAGTTGGGTCAAATTGCTTTTTAAAGAAGAAAAAGAGAAAGATCCAATTTCAACTTATAATTTTAATGGCACCAAGACTTTTGGTTTGCCTCATGTTATTCCTAATGGAATATTATAGTTTACTAGTCAGTTGATGAAATATTCTGAGAATAAAATATATGTATTGTTAAAAAAAGATGCATGTTTCAGATTAGCACACTTTACTACATGTTTACTTGAAAATTATGAATAGTAATTATCAACAAAATTTTATTGTTTAGTATTCATAGATACATGCTTTTGTTTTTCACAAGTGACATGATACCTCATATATTATGCATGACCAATGTGTGTTATTAAATACAAACAAAAGATAAGATACAATTTTGGCAAAATTTATTTCAGTGAGTAACAGCTTCCAATTTCAGACATTTGTGAAATACATTAATTATTTAGTATGAAAATCTATTAAATTGTATTGGTAATCTGAATTCTCAAGTTTATGACTTTCCTTCATTCTTCTAATTTACTCTATGTCTAAGACAATTTAAAAACTCTATTCAAAATAATGTACCCTTTTATTTCAATGTTTTTAATCTAAGATGATTTTAGTGACAGATGGAATATCTTCAAAAACCAAATGCTTGGAAATCTCTAACAGTTCATAAGTAGGATTGACAGAGAAATATGCTTAAATATCTTTTAAGATTTTCTTGACTGTGTTCTTCTTCCTCTATGATATTTGTTTATCTATATTGCATAAGATACGTCATGTTAAAATTCTTTAATTCTTATGTAGTTCTTCCCACAATTTTAAAGTTTTATTTTAGGTTAATGGTGTTCAAAAGGATTTTGCTAAATGCAGTAATCATGTGGTTTTGATGAGGGTCTTTAATACACAGTCCCCCAGCATTTCCTGAAAAATTTACTGTTGTTTCCTAGTAATGGTAAAAGGATGCTGGTCATATACGTGGCATATACATGTATAGTTTCAAGTAGCTATAAAATATGGTTGTGAAACACTGACATCCAGACATGGCCAGGTAGTGATAAAAATGTGACTTTTCCATCACATGTACAAAACAAATGATTTATATGTCTTTTTAAAACTATATCTTTATATCCTGAAATACTTAACTTCAAAATAATTAATTTGTCTTTTGGAAAAAAACGTTTTGGACTATTGCAGCAATTGGGTTTATAAGCACACCAATGTAATGAGATCTTATTCAGGATGTATATTTTAGTTTTTCTAAAATCAATAAAAGCTCCAGTTATTAGAGGAGTATGAAAAGGATAAATAAATATTGTTGAATGATTTTATGAAGTAAAATCTATACAACAGCACCATGCCCTATAATTTTGACCACTAAATTTAAACATAAATATTTACATCTACTGTCATTAATTTTTTGTAGATTAATCAATATGTTAGCTATTTAAATTACTATTATTTCCACATTTATAAAGCAGAAATATATAACAAATCTGTATGAAATTATTTCTGGATTTTCTTTTGTGCTCTGTTTTTTCCTCATAATTTTTCTTAATGACATATAGAATGATTTATCTATCTTCCAAATTTCACGACTAAAGTATTCTGCTAAACCAATACATGTTAGCACTCCATGTGGATTATTATTTGTACAATAATAAAGATGCATTTTAAAAACTGCTGGTTTTTACAGAATGAAGTTAAATTTGTTTTCCTTCTTCAGATTTACTCAAAAATTCAGAAGAGAATGAGAAGTAAAAATATCTATTATGTCTTTTTTGAAAAATCCTTACAGAAATCAAAAGCCTTGTATCATAACTTGATGACAAGGGAACCCAAATGTAGTAATAGTCAAATAAATGTGTCTGAGGTGCAGCTTGCTGGCCCAAGTCCATAGTGTGTGGCAGATATCACTTTTTAAAAGGGCACAAGTGCAGGTGTGAGCCAGACCTTTGCTTATAACCATGGGAAATAAGTTCCTGAAATGGCATCAGAGTTTTATTGAACTTGGTTTGATTTCCAATCATGCAGATGAGCAATATACACACAAACTGCATTTTGTCAATGGAGCAAGGAGAATAATGACTACCCTGGAGATAATGTGTTTGATTGCCTAAAAGAAATAATGGATAAAAGAACTCACAAAACTCACTCATAAAATCTTTTCCTTGGCAATAACACCGGCTCCTACCAATAAATCTTTTGGAAATACTGCTGGAATAACCATAATCATAAATTTAAAAATCACAATGGGATTAACATAAACTTGCTATGCATTGAAGAAACAAAACTCAGACTGGTAAATAGTATAAAATAACTACCAAAGAAGGCTTGAGGTATAGCTCACTGGCAGGATACATATTTAAGCAAGGTCCTGGGTTAAACCCCAGAACATAGAAATACAAGAAAAAACAAAACAAATTGTCCTGCAATATTTTATTAAATTTTTTACAAAGAAATTAGTGACAAAAATCACCTTCATGAAGCAAATGTCCGAACAACCCAAAAAATTATCTACGGAATGGCAAAACAACACAGTAAGGTGACACATCATACAATGCAAGAATATAAGCAATAATAAGTGTTGGTGTGGATGTGGTGAAAAAGGAGCACTCGTACATTTCTGGTGGAATTGCAAATTGGTGCAGCCACTCTGGAAAGTAGTATGGAGATTCCTCAGAAAACTTGAAATGGACCCACTGTTTGACCCAGCTATCCCACCCCTCGGTTAATACCCAAAGGACTTAAAATCAGCATACTGCAGTGACGCAGCCACATCAATATTCATAGCTGCTCAATTCACAATAGCTAGATTGTGGAACCAACCTAGATTCCCTTCAATAAAAATAAATAATTAGAATAATTAATAATAAATTAGAAGAAAAATATTACATGGTAGGACCATCAAAGATTAAATATACTTGCTAACAAATTTAACAAGATGTATTCATGTTCTATGAAAAGAAACATGAAAGGGGATACAAAATGAATGGTTAAAGAAACTGTGATATATATATATACATATATATGTATATATATATACACATATGTATATATATATATACACACACACACACACACACACACACAATGGAATATTTCTCAGCTCTAAAGAAGAATCAAATTATGACATTTGCAGGTAAATGGATGTAGTCGGTGAATGTCATGCTAAGTGAAATAAGCAAAGCCCAAAAAACCAAAGGCCAATTATTTTCTCTGATGAGTGGATGATGATGCATAATGAGGAGGGCAGGGGGCAAGAGAAGAATGGAAGAACTTTGGATTGTATAGAGGGAAATGAGTGGGAAGGGGTGGGGGAAGGAAAGACAGTGGACTGAGACAGACATTATTACCCTATGTACATGTATGACTATATGAATGTTGTGAATCTACATTGTATACAATCATAGAAATGAAAAGTTGTACCCCATTTGTATATAATGAATCAAAATACAGTCTGTAAAAATAAAAATTAAATGAAAAAGGAAAGATCACAAAAGACACCATTGAAATACATAACATCTTTAGAAGCTATTTCAAAATCTATACTTGAAAAAAAATAGAAATATCAGAATTAACAAATGTTTAAGATATATGATCCTTACAAACTGAATCAGGAGGACATACACAGTTTAAACAGATCAATTTCAAGCAATGAAATAGAAGCCATCAAAAGCCTACCAACCAAGAAAAGCCCGAGACCAGATGGATTCTCAAATGAATTCTACAAGACCTTCAAAGAAGAACTAATACCAATACCCCTCAGTGTATTCCATGAAATAGAAAAGGAGGGAACCCTTCCAAACTCATCTATGAAGCTAGTATCACTCTGATTCCAAAACCAGACAAAGAGGCATCAAGGAAAGAAAACTTTACACCAATATCTATGATGAACATAAACCCAAAAATCCTTAACAAAATTCTGGCAAATTGCATACAAAAACATATTAAGAAGATAGTGTACCATGATCAAGTTGGGTTCATCCCAGAGATGCAAGATTGACTCCATGTTCAGAAATCAATAAACGTGATTCATCTCATCAATAGACTGAAAGTTGAGAACAATATGATTATTCAATAGATGCTGAGAAAGCATTTGATTAAATGCAGCACCCCTTCATGCTCAAAACATTAGAAAAAATAGGGATAATAGGAACATACCTCAACATTGTAAACATGCTAAGCCCATGGCCACCATCATTCTAAATGGAGAAAAACTGAAAGCACTCCCCCTAAAAAAGAGGCAGGGCTGCCCTCTTTCACCACTTGTATTCAGCATAGTCCTTGAAACACTAGGCAGAGCAATTAGACCAAAGCAATTAAAGGGATATGAATATGACAAGAAGGACTCAAGCTCTCATTACTTGCTGATGACATGATTTTATATTTTTAGGATCCAAAAAACTCCACCGGAAAACTTCTAGAACTGATAAATGAATTCAGCAAATTAGCAGGATATAAAATGAATATGCATAAATCTAATGCATTTCTATTCATAAGTGATGAATCCTCTGAAAGAGAAATTAGGAAAACTCCTCCAATCACCATAACCTCAAATGAAAATACTTGGGAATTAATTTAACAGAAGAAGTGAAAGACCTCTATAATGAAAACTACAGAACACTAAAAAAGAAATTAATGAAAATCTTAGAAGATGGAAAGATCTCCTTTTTCTTGGATAAGTAGAATTAATATTGTCAAAATGGTCATACCACCAAAGGCGCCATACAGATTCAATGCAATTCCAATTAAAATCCTAATGACATTCCTCATAGAAATAGAGAAAGCAATCATGAAATTCATCAGGAAGAATAAGAGACCTTGAAAAGCCAAAGAAATCCTGATGCAGAAAAGAGTGATGCAGGAGGTATCACAATATTAGACCTTAAACTATACTACAGAGCAATAGTAACAAAAATGGCATGATATTGGCACCAAAATAGGCAGGTAGACCAATGGTACAGAATAGAGGACACAGAGACAAACCCACAAAAGTACAGTTACCTCATACCAGACAAAGGCACCAAAAACATAAAATGGAAAAAAGAAAGCCTGTTCAACAAATGGTACTGGGAAAACTGGAAATCCATATGTAGTAAAATGAAATTAAACCTTTATCTCTCACCCTACACAAAACTCAAATCGAAATGGATCAAGGACCTAGGAATTAGACCAGAGACCCTGCACCAAATAAAAGAAAAATAGCCCCAGATCTTCATCATGTTGGGTTAGGACCAGACTTCCTTAATGAGACTCCTAAAGTGCAAGAAATGAAATCAAGGATCAATAAATGGGATGGATTCAAACTAAAAAAAAATTTCTCAGCAAAAGATACAATCAATAATGTGAAAGGAGGGCCTAAAAAATGGCAAAAAATCTTTTCCATATGTACTTCAGATGGAGCACTGATGTTAAGCTATTAATCATGCACCATAGCTATTTTTAAAAATTTTTTAAATTTAAAAATAATCAAAAAAATTTTGCTTAATACTCTCAGTAAGTAGCAATTTTACTTGATAAAACACATCAACCTGATCTATAAAACCAATTTTGATTAATGAGAAATCTATTGCAGCATTGCTATTAGAATAACAAAAGGCAATCAATAGCCATATTTAACAGTTCTCTGCAATGAAAACAAAATGAGAGCTAAAACAAAGCTACAGAATTGGATGTGGGAGGATAATGTTATTTGAAGATTATGTAATTCTTTCCCTGTAAAATCTAAGAACATAAATTTATGGAACTCAAGAATCAGTTATATAAATTAGAAGAAAAATATTACATGGTAGGAACATCAAAGATTAAATATACTTGCTAATAAATTTAACAAGAAGTATTCATGTTCTATGAAAAGAAACAAAAGGGGATGCAAAAAGAACTTTTCAGAAGATGAAAATTTAGCATGTTCTTAATTAGGAACACTGATACAAAGAGAATGCTTCTCACCAAATTAATATACAAAGTATACAAAGTACTAATAAGGAGAAGACAAATGTCTATTAAAAATAGGCAAAAGATCGGGAAAGTCATTTCTCAAAAGAGATACAAATGGCCAACAAATGCATGGAAAAATGATCAATATCTTTAATCATCAGGAAAATGCAAGGTAAAACCTCAATGAACTTTTGACTTACAAAATAAGACAAAAGTTCTTTTGAATAAGGATGTGAAGAAAAGGGAACCCTCAGCATTGGAGATACTGCAAATTAGCACAACCATTTTGGAAAAGTATGAAACTTTCTCAAAAAACTAAAATTATCATATGATCCAGCAGCCCCACGACTGAATATAAACCAAAAAGAACTGAAGTCAGTATGGCAAAGCAAAGTTTGCTGTCCTGTGCTCACTGAAGTATCATTCACAATAGCAACGACTGGGAAAACACCTACGTATCCATCAATAGATAAATGGATTAAAACAAGGTAATGTTTATTTGCAATGGAAGATTTATGCTTTGTTTAAAATCTATACAATATGTCATATAATTTTACTTGTATATGGAATCTCACAAAGGGGAATTCATAAAAGAGATAGTAAAATAGTAATACTACTACAGGTTGAGGTGAGGAAGTTGACAGGGAAAGGGAAGAAGTTGGTCAATGAGTACAAAGTTACAGTTAGTTTAAAGGAATAAGTTCTGGTATTTTCTTGCACTGGTTAATACCCATATGTTATTTATTTCAAAATAGCTAAAAGAAGATTTTAAGTGCTATCACCACAATGAATATTAAAAGTTTACAGTGCTGGAGGGCTGGGGATATAGCTCAGTTAGTAGAGTGCTTACCTTGCAAGCACAAGGCCCTGAGTTCAATCCCAGCACCGTAAAACAAAACAAAAATGTTTACAGTGCTGAATATGCTAATTATCTTGATTTATTTCACAATATATACATGTATCACAACATTGCATTGTACCCCATAAATATACACAAATATTATTTGTCAATTTAAATTTTAGGTAAATAAAATTATTCAAATAAAAACACAAAAACTAGACAGCGTTCAACAGGAAAAAACAAATCTAGACAAATTGGAAAAAAAAAAAACCAGAATGGAGAATATCCCTTATTTTATTTGAGATTAAACTATTAAACTATTACAACTAAATAGCATGGTATGACCAAATAAATATAGAGGTTAATGGAAAAAAATTACAAGTCTTTATTTTTTAATTTACAAAGATTAGAGGCTATGTACACATTCAATATGGTTAAAGATAATTAAATAAATTGTATATCTACAAATTATATAACACTATATGTCCATAGTAAGTGACCCAGAGAGAAAGATGGACAATACAAGGGAACAATTTATGTGATATTCCTGGAAATAAACACAGTAAACTGGTAACAGCAACTTTGGAAACTATTTCAGTATTTAAAGATAAAAGAAAACAATTTTGTAACATATACTTTTGCATAATTGGAGTTTGGAACTGCTCTTAATAACTTTTTTAGATAAATATCATAAACATGTTTAAAATAGGCTATTTTGAATATTACTTCAATTGATTCAATCAAAAAACTGACACTACTAAGGTCAGCATGGTGACATCAGCAAAAAGGGTCAATGTATTGACTAAAAGGAATAGCTAATGCTGCTGAGTAGATTCACTGAACTGACAGAATTATTTAATGAATGTTATTCTGATGAAAATAATTTAATAAATATCCATTACTGTAGATACTAACCATAGTGGAACTCACAAATCTTCCATGATGCCATATTATAGTTTCTACATATAATAGACATTTAAGTCCTTTGCATTGATTTTTCTTTAGTACTTTCCAATTTGAAGGAGGGAGGAGATATAAAAATAAAAGACACAAAGAATTTACTTCTAGTTCTTTAACAAGGTTGACATCACAGAGCCTTGTGTCTTTTCTCATAAATAAATCACAGGTGATTATACCACTGAAAATTGTACTTCAAGTTATGAGAATCTAAAACTTGGTTTTTCCATTATCAACCAAAGATGATCTTAAAGTTTATATTTTAAAGTAACAATTAAATTTTGTATGTCTTCTACCATTTTTATATAAATACTCAAATTTTTTCAGTTTATGCTTGCTTCCAACTTATTTTATTAGAATCAGGATGTAATTTCACATTGACAATGAAATCAGTGGCCAAGTGAGAAAAGCAAAGAGCTTTTTGTTAGTTTTTGTCCGTACAAAGTCAAATAAGCATCTTGTTTAAAAGACTTAATTTAGTTTTAGTTATATGAAATCAATAAGGAAAAGCAAAATTTGTTTATTTCAAAATTCCCACTTTATTAGTAATCTTGTTAACACACACACACACACACACACACACACACACACACACAAATACATACCCCACTATAAAATTGTTTTGCCACTACTGTTTGTCATTCTCAATGAGCCACTGTCCTTTATTGCATCTTAATAGCATCTAATTCCAGTTATAAATGTAATAGTGGGTTTAAAATTTAGTTAATAAATTTGATTTCTTATGAAATCTAAGTAAATTTAACATAAGCAGAAAATATCCCAGAGTGGGCATAGAGGAGCCTCTCTGATTTCATCCTGAGGTAATCACACTACAAAGCATTTTACAAAGTACATAATAAAGTCATGAGCAATGAGTGTGTCCAAAAATAAAATGTCAATATTAGCTAAGATGATGGCAGAAGCATGTGACTATTTTTAACTTATGAAAGGAAAAATTGAAGCTTATATAGTACCACATTCCTAACAATGACATTCCTAACAACATGTAAAAAATCAAGCTGTATCTCTAATCTTCATCCCAAACCTCCCACAGCCACTCACATTCACAAAAATCACACTTCTCCCTTTTCTTTTGGGAATACATTTTTCATGTGTCTCATTCTCCACGAAGTTGATCAAGTGGGGAACTCCCTTAAAATCATGCAGATGATCTTGGCAGAGGCATACAGTAAGAAGAAAAATGGGTTAATAATTCTTGTGTGTTGTTGGCTGAGGGAAAGAAGCTCATCACTATATCATTTTTATATGACCAAACCTCTTCCATCTGACTTTATGAAATAGAAGGGAAATATATGAAAGACTTTGAGCTTTAGCTATGTTTCAAAACAGAGAGTGAGGTTTTCTTCTCAGTATGGTCTCTGATAATATTTCATCCTCTTTAGTATTTTCATATTTATTAGACCAATATTGGATTATTTTTTGGTTATTCGTTGTTATTGCCTGTTTATCTTTTCTCTTACTATTTTTATCCTTTCCTTATCATTTTGCAAATACTATGTTTGCTAACTTAGAATTATATAGCTATCATTAGGTATGGAATTATAAATAGTTTGATAAATGTATTTTCATACATTTATTTCATTCATGTAATAGTTACTAAGTAAAAATGATGATTCAGATTATTGATTAATATTTGGCATACAGTTATGATTTAGACATGTTCCTCCTCTCAAGCACCTCAGTTTAATTAGAGAAAAAGAAACAAACAATATAGACAAGCCACTGTCAGATCTTTTGTTCTTGTGAGTATAACAATGGGGACTTTGTAATTTTAAATACTGGAAACATCACCCAGGATTATATTGTTGGCAATAAAAGCTGTTCCCAATATACAATTTAGCTTTTTATAAGAACTTGATACCGTAATTCCAAAATATTTAAATGTATTCAATAGTGCTGTGGAAGCACAAGGAAAAGAACACTAAACTTAGTCTGGAAGGAGAGAGACCTGTTTCCTTGCAAGTGTCACGTATTAATTTCTTAAGATTCAGCTTTTTAACAAACATCCTTTACTACTTTAATATATCCATGTTTAGATTACATTTAATTGTATTGGCTTTAGTCATCTACAAATGAAATACTAGAATTTCTACTTGTAAAGCATACCAGGATTTTACTGTTATGGACTATTAGGGGCACATTTCCAGACTGAAAGTACGATGTGTCCGTATATAGCACTAGACCAGCATTAAATGCAAGGCATTGTTTACATCTGACACAAATGACCCAGAAGATCTGACAGGTAGTGACATAAGCTAAAATGCTGCTTGAGATCAATGAAATGACAGTTTGGGAAATGTTTTTTTTGTTTGTTTGTGGTATTAATTATTTATGTGGCCTTTATTTTCATTTGCCTCGTTCTTCTTTAGCATTTTAACTTCAAATCCAAAACTACATTTGTTTATAATTTGTTACTCCCTTTCCTTTTTCTTGATATTTAAAACATAGCACCTGTTCTATCTAAGTAAAACCTAGACGAAAAATAGTTTCCCCTGTTTAATTCAGAGAAAACCCAGATAACTCCTTTGTGACCTGGAATTGAACCCAACAGTGGTTAGCAAGTTGGTAAGTTAAGTGTGTTGTACATGTGTTAAATGAATGAGTGTCCACTTGACACGCATAACTCTCTGACTGTGTTATTTATGCACAATGTTCTAACGTGAAACAGATTTTCAGAATATAAAGGGCAGTGTGTAACAGCACTGTATTTGGTTGAAATTCTACTTTAAAATCTAACAAATGCAGTTAGACCAAGCCAAATGTTTAAAAAAAAAAAATATTGATTACAAGCATGGTTTTATTGATCAGCCATTTTCATTTTCTAAGTGTCTTCTTTTCTTTTGGATGAAATAATGACTTAAACTTTTTAATTTTAAATATTCACTCATGAATATGTTATTGGCAATAACAGATATACCCAATCTATAATTTGGATTTGCATAAAAATTTAACTCTGTTATAATTTCAACTTATTAAATTTTAAATAGGTATCTAAAAGTAGAAAGCCTAATTAAGGACATAAGGAATGGTGCAAATAGTCACCCATACTGAATAACACCTGGAATTTAATGGGAAGAGGAAATGTGTCACCGAGATAATTAGAAGTTATTTCAAGACTTGTAAAATAGTATAATTATTTCATTTTCAACATGATTTTTAAGCTGTACGAGATGAAATGTAGTGTAGGACAACATGTAGTTGTCTTTTGTTTCTACTTCTAAACCTATTTCATGCTGTGACATTTGAGATTAAGACTTTTCAGTTAAATGCTAAGATTAAAGTCAATGTTTCAAAATAAGATGTAAGAATCTCTATAGCAGAAGCCATATATCAAATCTTTTAGATGAATATCCTAAACATTTAGAATAATAGCTAAGCCATCCATTGTTCAGAATATTCAGCATTTATTTGAATAAACACTATTTGAATAAATATTCAGCATTTATTTGATTAAATAAATTAATAGTAATTTTGTAGATAGGTAGGAGACTAGGATCATGAGTTTGGAGTATTGTCAGTGTCATGCATGAACATGAGGTGTACAATTTAGGAAAATTAATTTATTTATGAAACAAATGAAACCATAGAGTCACATTTTCTGCCACATTTTCTGAGAGTCTGAAATATTAAAGCTTCTCCCAGGAGAATTAATTTATATTCAGAATATGATCATATTTGCTCAACTTTCATAATCTCTATACAATATTTTTTAAACTTTATATAACCAACCCAGACTCAGCTTTAATTAAAACCTGAAAAGGATTTGTCTTTACCATGAGGGATAGAATTGAGAGAACTGGATTGCTCTGATAATTTGTTGAAATTACAGATTTATGAATTTAATATTGGAGAATATTTTATAACTAGAGAATGAGCATTATTTAACTATGTTGTTACATTAGTGTGTGGGGTGGAGTGTTCCATTCCAAAGCAGTGGAAAACCTTACTGTTAATGGCTTTGAACTGAGAATTTGTATCATCTCCCCTAAGCATGAGTCTTGTATTTGGCCAGTTTTAGCATTATTAATGCTCAGGGACACAATAAACAACTGAGGTTCCTTCTACCTTTTTTGCTTTGCCATCTTTCGCTTGTAACTTGTGATCATCAGGTAATTTTACCCTTGGTTTCGGGATAGATGCAGAGGTTCCAAATGTTGCAGATGGCAACATCCAAAAAGAAGACAATATCTCCTTTTTTTGACATTGTCTTTTAAAAGTGAAGAAAACATACTCACAATGCCATCCTTCGATCCCATTTCACATATCTCCTAATATCCCCTTGGCTAAAATTGTGACATATGTTTATGTCTAAATCAGTCACAGGTCATGGAATTGCCACCAACAGTTATGATCTATGAAATCTTCAACTGAAGGTGGAAAAGAGCCCAGCCTCTCTTGAGTACACAGAGGCAAGATAGGGTGAGTGGCTATGCAAGATGAGAACGGCATCTGCCCCACCATTCTTCAATCAACAATCAGGGGTGAGTATATACTCTAAGTAAGGCTCTAGGCAAAGTGATTTAGACCAGCAAAAATCCATTTGGATTAACTGTTCTCAAAAAATAGGATGAAAATTATAAGTAATCCATTTTAATTCTTTCTATTGAATAAATACTATTCTTAAATACTTAATATATTAACTCATTTTATACTCAAATAGCTATAGAATCTGTGCTCTTAGTCACACTACTTGATTACATTCTCTACCATCCCAACTTAAGATTCCATGTCGAAAATTCTGGCTAAAGTGTTTGACATGTACTAGATAATAGCCATTATTCCCCACATTCCCCATCCCTCTTCCCCCTTCTATAAACACAAAGTTCAGACTTTGTGTTTATAAACATAGCTGGCTTTGTGTTCAAGATACCATAAGGCTGAAATAAAAATGTCCACTGACTGAATTCTCATCTGGAGGCTCTGGCAAAAATCTACTATGGGCTCGTTCAGGTTGTTTGCAGAATTCAGTATTTTCTGATTGTGGGGTTGTGTCCTTGAGCTTGCTGGCCATCAGTAGGCACTACTCACCATTTAAAGGCAACCTTCATTCCTTTTCAAGTTATCCTTCTCTAGACTTAAAACCAGACACAAGAGTTTCCCTTGCTTAGAATTCCTCGCATGCTTCAAATCTCTAACTTTCTCTGTTTCTTACCAATAGACCCAGATTTAAAGGCTTCAACGTTATTAGGTTAGGTTCATCTGGATAATCTCCCTTTTAAAATGTCAACTCTGCCATAAAATATAACTCAGTCATAGGAATAAAATCCATCTTGTAGTGACAGTCCAGAGATTATGTATAATGTGTAGACAGAAGAAGGACATATTGGTTCCATTTTAAGATTCTATCACACAATGTGAAATGTGACAATGTTGAGATTTGTTTGAACATGACTGGATTTGAGATGTCAATGAATCATGTATGCATTCATATGTATTTTCCAATGTGTATTTTATCTGGGGAGAAATGGATAGGACAGATGAACTAATGAAAGCAAATGATAAATAGTATAGAAACACAAGCAATACTCATTTAAAGGGCACATTTATTATGGAATTGTAGAAAATTCACTAGGAAAAGAGATAAACAATGAAGACAAGAAAAATAGAAACAGAAAAGTAGAAAAGAGCCTAAATAAATAATTTTACATAAACTAGACCTAGAGACAGATAGGATTTAAGGAAAAGAGGCAGCAATATTGAATACAGATTTTAAAAATTCTTTCTTATTGGTCATCATTCTTGATTTTGAAGAAAGAAATCTGTATTAAATTAGGGAAAGGGTAGAAGGCAGCTTGTTAAGGGTTAAGTAGTGAAAAGAAAAAGAATCAGCAAGTATTAACTAATTTTTTGAAATGATTAATGGCATAAGGAAAGATCTTTACAAACCTGGCTTTCTTCTTTGGTGAATTATGTAATGTTAGTTTAAAAAGGAAATAAAGAAGAAAAGATGGTGGGAAAAGAGAGGTGGTTGACAAGAAAAGTCAAAGCCATATTCCAAATGATATATTTTCTTGGATAAATTTTGGCATAGAAGAAAAAGCTTTTGTTTGATCATATTATCCCATGAATGATTACAAAGAGCAGCAGTGAAAGGGATAAATGACATTTGTGTTTTCTTGCTAGATAATCTTTTTTTCTTTGTTGTCTCTTCTGTCCTGTTAAGTGAAGGCAATTTCTGGCAAACAATTTCCACATGAACTTGGAATAATGGGTGGATGCTTTCACAAAATGTGTGTTTGGGAGTAAATTTGTGGGGGAGGCAGAGAGAACACTCCATCACTTAGAACCTAACTCTGCTAAAATCCCTCTTGTCTGTCATCCAGGCACTGATGCATTCATCACTCAACCCATTGCACTGGAAAGGTTGAGTGGTGAATGCATCAGTGCCTCTCTGATACTTCAGTCACTTCCATTTTCAATTCCATATCAAGGGAATTTTCTAGCACAATGAAAGAAAAAATGTTTTTAGAATCATTTATTATCATCTCTCTTTGGCAGTCATTTTGAAGCAGCCTGAGAGAGGCAGATATTTAAAATTCTAATTAAGAATAAATACATATCTTACTTTTCCCTTAATAATTTTAAATCAAAGAGGTCAACAGGGACAATACTGCACAAAGAGAAGTAATGCAGTAAACAATCAATAAGCCAAAAACGGACATACCTTTTTTTTATTAATTAAAGCATAAAAGCAGTGAACAGCAGAAATACTTCTTAACATCTAATTAGGACCACTCATATCACCATCTTTCTATTTTTGATAGTTTTTCCTCCTCCAAAAAAATTAAAGAATATGTTTCATATTGTTATGGTTTGAATATGTGGTGTCCCCCTAAAACTTCTGTTTTAGTGAAGGAATATTTGGAGGTGAAATGACAATATCATGAGAACCATAATCTAATAAGTTTATACTGGTTTCAAAGGACTAACTGGGTAATTTGTAGGCAGGTGAGGTGTGGCTGGAGGAGGTAGGTCATTGGGGGTATGCATCTTTCCTATGGCCTCTTCCTTTCTCTGCTTCCTGGTCTCCCTATACAAAGAGCTTCACTCTTCCACCATGATGTTCAGACTCATCTTGGGCCCAGAGCAATGAATTCAGCCAACCATGGAATGAACCTCTAAAGCCATGAGCCAAAATGAAGTTTTACTCCTCTAAATTGTCCTTGTCAGATATTTTGATCATGTCAATGAAAAGCTGACTAACACACAAGCGTCTGTCCTAATTCACTATGTGTTTTGTACAATGGATGGTTGAATTAATGGTTTATTATTAATGTATTTGCTTCTCATGATATCTGAAAATAATTTAGTTCAATTCAAAGTCACGTCTTTGAATGAGCTCTATACAATTCAATTTATTATAATTTGTGAATGTCTATGCCATGTAGATCAGTATTTAAGAGAAAAATTATGAGAAATGTAATAGTTATATAAACAGTTATATAGTGGCAACAGCTAGAGCTCAGAAGATTAAGAGATCAGTTTATTGTGTCACCCATGATCTCAAATTCTATTTTCAGCTGTTGAGTGCACATGGGGAATAATCCATATTTCCCTGCAAAAAAAAAAATGAAGAGTATGATTGGAAAGTATTCTAAAATTCAGCTTTTTCACCACTCACTAAAACTAAAGTATAAGCAGTTTTTTTTTAAAAAAAAAAAATCTTAGATGCATATTGTCTTTAATGAATTCCAGACAATAATGGGAACAGACTTGGTACTATTTTAGTATTCTTTTCTAAAATAAGTCAGGAAATATCTAATAATCAGAAAACCAGAAGCCCAGTGTCATTCAAACTCTCAGCTTCCAGAGGCTGTGAGTTACTCCTGAAATTAAATGTTACCATGGTTTATGGGAATTGACAGAATTATGAGGAATTGGTGGGTATAGCATGTGCAATCACTGACTACAGGAATGGCCTTCCTGAATAGTCAAGCAATCTGGAAGTATCTGAATCCATCTGAAGACCATATGACTGCTCAGTGTAAGATATATATCTTTTCCCCCAGAACACTGCTCTATGTTAAAGTTGTTGAGTGGAGATAGTAATGTGAATTTTTTCAAATTAATACATACATTCTGGTTTTTTTTACGTTCATTTTAAATTTGAAGCCAGATAAAAATCAAATTCCTTTCTTTCTTTCTGTCTTTCTTTCTTTTTTTTTTTTTAATAGCACTTAAGTTGAATAAGTTCTACAGAAGGGATCATGTTTTAAGGCCCAGAGTACAAAAACCCGAAGTTTAATGTAATCTCTTTGCTGATCACTAGATCTATCTAACTGCACTAAGTTCTTCAAAAATAAACTGCAAGCCAGGAGTTTCATCTTGGATCTTGTTAATACTTTGTGAAGTGACATTTAACTTCCTGTACCTCATGCCCTCCTTTGTGAATACATTTGACATATAATACTTTTGTAAGACAATACGTTTATATGAACATATATTTTACCTTATATTCTCAACCTTGTTAACAGTATTCCCTCAAATCACATGAAATCCTGCTATTTGTTATGTTATCAAATTCTGTTCTCTTTAATTTGGTGAATCCGTCAGGGATCAGCGAAAAAAACAGAAACCACTCTATGTACTTTAAGCAGGGAGATATTTGATACAGAGAATTAAGCACTTAGGAAGTCATTATAAGTGCTGTAGGAGCATGCTCTTGGAATGCAGTCAGCCTCTTGGAACATCTCCATGAATAACAGCCTTGAACAACCACAGCCTTGAAGAAAGACTGCCACTAGGTCTATGCTGAAAGTAAGAAACCGTCACTGTCATCTTGTAACTACTTTTCAACTCCAGAAAACTGGAGAAGGGATAAAAATACACTGTAGGGAAGCCCCATCAATCTATATTGCTAGCTTGTAGTCATAGGCAAGAGCTATAGGAAGGTAAATTTCACCTCATTTTTGCCTTCTGGACCTTCAACAAATATATAAATCAGCAAAATGCATTTTATATCTATAAAATGGAAGGGACTCTGGGAAATCATGTTTATTTTTTTCTCTTTTTAATCTCTGCAAATAAAACAAAATTGATGTTAAAATTAACATTCCTAAGAACCCAGCACTCATCTGAATATCAACCTCAACTGACAATAAACCAGTGTGGTATGCCAGTGGCCAAAATCTACAAATCTGGTCCTCATCCATCATAGTAGCACTCACAAAACAGACTAAGCTTAATCATATCAGAAGATTAAATGACAGAATTTCTTGTGCTCTTGTATCTGATTGAAAAATGAAAAATTATTTAAGGATTAAAAATGTCTTTAGAGTCTACAAGTAAGTCAGATACAACTGCCAAGACCCTTTGCCTAGGGTTATTTATGTTATAATAATAAAATTGTGGTTTTTATAGCCACAAAGAAATATTTGTCCATTCTTATCCACATGAATCCACAGCAACAAACTTTGCCAAATATTTCTATTGCATATCCTTACTGCCAAATGTTAATGTATAAACTTGGCTCTCTTGTGTTAATCATGCCATTTTGATTCAGCTCTATTTTGTATTTCATATGATTGATATCATAAAACTGTGTCCATTAAGCCACAAACCAAGAAGGGGTTATTTAATGTACCCTCCCAACTTTTCAATCAAAACCAGATAGTGACAGGTCTTTTCAGAGAAACAAGCCCAGGATCTTTCTGCTAAGCTATTATGGGAAAAAAATGTCATATTTAGAGTGCAATTATCATTAAAGAAATGAATTTATTGTCAGCATCGATGGGGACCTCAGGTAGTTTTTAGCTTATGCTTATGTGGAAATAGTGCCTGTGTCAAAAGATCAAGTATGATGCATTCATTCAAGTGTATGATCCAAGGGACCAGAATGAAGGATGGCACAAGGAAACAAGAAATGGAGAGAGAATCAATGTTTTCCAATTGACACTAATTTGGAAACACGCTACTTCATTACTGGAGATTATATAAGAAGCCAAATGAACATTTACTTGGCATTAAAAAAAATCTTCATTACTGGAAATTATATATGAAGCCAAATGAACATTTATTTGGCATTAAAAAAGTATTTATTGGTTCCAATCCTAAGGATCTAATGTTCAAAGATTGCTCCAGAAGATACTAACATTCTCACTCTGGACCTTTGCATGTGTCTTGAGTGTTAGGGTAATGGAGTTCCAGGGCAGTGGTAAATAGTTTTGGCCTGAAAACTGATACTCTCACTATAGAGATACATTTTATATCCCAAAGGACAAAGCCAAATTTTAACAAGCTATTTGATCATCCTTTGACTAGTTGCTTCTGGGAGACAGAGCATATTAGAACAGTAGATGCCATAGAAATGTACCTATTATTGCATCTTTCTTGTTATAAAATGAGAACCTGGATATGAGAGAATAATGCACAATACATAATGCTGAAAAGCAGACATTTAGATGGTGATGTTTGTGGATTCACTGTACATGGGGAAAGCAAAGTCATATCTAGAATTTGTATTATTTGTCATAAGAACGAATACTTGGATCTCCAAGATATATGAGCTCATCTACTTGATGCCAAGTGGCTGGTCTTTGGGGTGAAATGTGCCATGTTGAATTTCAGCATCAAGGATTGCCAACAGAATGATAATCCTGTCTCCCTATACATGTGGTGGTAAAAATACAAAGAGCACTCCCCAGATTGTCTTGTCGAGCCACATCAAAGAAGGCCAAGGAAAGAAATGAGGGGACTAGGGTTGAAGTTTGAGGCTTCCATGTTATACCCACATGAAGCTGGATGAAGACTGATGAAACTTGTCAATAGAGCAGTGTCTAAAATAAGGAATCACAACCAGAGAATTTGAAGTGAGCACATGAGATTTTCCATAGAAATTAAGGGTATAGATCTACTTTCTGCTAATGTAGAAATAGCAGCATTCCTAATGGTTGAACATTCAGCCTCTGAAGAAATGTTTTAATTAATATAATCTATTTCCTGTGCTTCCCAGAATGACATATGCAATCACAGTGCTAGAAGTTATTCTCACAAAGACCAGGAATTTGAATGCTGAAACCACATGAGGGATTATAGAAAATGCTGAGAAGATATATCATTCAATGAGCCACTGTAATCAAAAGGAAGATATTCAAAATTCAGGAATTTTCAGTGTCCTTTGAACAACAACCAAATGCTCTGCCACACTGTTATTTGACATTAGAAAGAGTGAACTGAAAGAGGATGCCTGAATATGGAGGTAAGATTCTGTAAGGAGTGAGGGGAAAAGGGATTCTAGGGAGGGAGAACATGGGGAAGCAGATATACTTTACTTGTCAAAAAATGGCAAGTACTACTCTGTTTCCATGCCACAACTGTGTTTTTGAGCACAAGACATCGTGTCTGGAGAGCGGGGTGGCAACTATAAAAGGCTGTCTGCAGATGTGATTGAAGCGGGTGTTTGGTACAACTGCTTCTCAATATTACTTACATCATACTCCATCTGCTTCTGCCATCTTATTCTAGAGAGTGTAATCTGCTCAGTAGCTCTTTTATGGGAATAAAAAGAACCACAGACATTAGAAATATAAAGAAAAACTCTATTGAAATAAATTAACTTCATCTTTTTCACCCATTGCTTTTTGTCTTGATCTCCAGGAAGTAAGAGAAGTTTACTTGAATTTCTTCAAATATTAGAACACAATTACCATCACCTTTTACTATTTTGTTTCTTGCTTAGGTTCTCTAGTTACTGTTATTCATTGGACAATATTTTCAAACAATATACCAATATTGTCAGCTTTCTCAGATCTCTTTATACAAGTCCATCTTCAGTAGAATTTCTCACAGTGTCTGTCAGAATCAAGTGCATAACCAAATCTTTAAGCATAGGTGTGCAAGGCAGGAAGAATGATCATTCACCTGAAGAATCTAGATCTGGTATAAAGTAGCCTTAAAGAATAAAGAGGGGCTGGGCTTGTGGCTTATTAGTACAGCACTTGCCTAGCATGTGTAAAGTGTTGGGTTTGATTCTCAGCACCACATATAAACAAATACAATAAAAATCCATCAACAACTTAAAAAAAAAAAAAGAATAAGCCAGGCACGGTGGTACATGTCTATAATCCCAGTGGCACTGGAGGCTGAGGCAGGAGGTTCAAAGCAAGCCTCAGCAACTTAGCGAGGCACTAAGCAACTCAGAGAGACCCTGTCTCTAAATAAAATATATAAAAAAGGACTGGAGATATGGTTAAGCACCCCTGGGTTCAATACTCCATAACAAAAAAAAAGGAGAAAAAAATAGATGCTGAGAATACCAGAATTAGTATGAGATCAGTAATAATGGAGATTAAAATAAAGAGTCAGAGAACCACACAGTTAACAGTTATGTGGGAAAACTACTGTAGAAAAAAACAAAATATTTTGTCTACTGTACTCAACATTTCTGACACCAGGTGTGTGTGTGTGTGTGTGTGTGTGTGTGTGTGTGTTTCCTCAAGACTAATCAGGTCTCTGACTCTCCAGGCACCAACTGGGTACCTTACACTATTATTATGACACAAATTACCTGAATTTAGTAAGGGACTTAGATCCAGAATCTGTCTCATACTTCAGACACTAATCGTAAAGTAGTGGCTCCTTAGATTGCTCAAATTGACTAAAATTCTGTTCTCACAACTCTTCTCAGATTTGATGAGTACTATGATGGCTTATAGAATTCAGTGGAAAAATTAATTATATATACTCATTTATTATAAAGATTCACTATTAAGGTACAGAACAGCCAGATGAAGAGGTATATAGAGGTATATAGAACACAATGTGAAATGGTTCTCAGTACAGGAACTTCTGTTCCCTTGAAGATGGGATGTGCCACTTTGCCAGGACATGGAAATTTCCCTAACCTGAAGGATCTCCAAGCTCCATACTTAAGTAATTTTTATAAAACTTCAGACAAAGACTTGATTCATTACTAAATCTCTAGCTCCTCTACTTTCCCTGGAGATGGTAGAGGGGAACTGAAAGTTCCATGCTTCTAATAATGGCTTGGTGTCTCTAATGACCAGCTCCTACTCTGAAACTCCTTAGGAGCCCATCTAGAGTTACTTCATGAGCACAAAAGGCTCTCCCATAGCACAAGAAGTTCCAAGGGACTTAAGGATTCTATGTTAGGAACAAAAATTAGAATAAAAGATGTTTATAGCACTCCTATCACACAGACTATAATGTTTAGGCACTCTGCATTAGGAACCAAGACAGACAAGGGCATTTGTGTGCATATGTGTGTGTATCTATATCTTTATATATTTACATAAATCAAAAAATAAAGATCCATTTCTCTGTCTAGAGAGCAGTGTCTTATTATTTCACAACCACTATGAAAAATAACCTATAGATTCTCAGATACTCACTTGCCTCTTAAATTATCAAGTATGCTATCCCAATATGCCCAGCCTACTTGACTCATTGTGGATCTTGAATATACTGTTTTGAAATTTTTCCTTTTAGATTGAAGGCTTCCTCCAGAAAACATCTATAGACCCAACTGATACAAGGAACTCAAATGTATTGATGTGAAGACAAACTACAACAACAGCAGCAACAAACTTCAATTTTGAATACTAAATTCCAGAGAGGGTGCCAAATTCTTTTTATGTACTTCGTATTCAATATTCACAATAACATTCTGTGACAAGTGTTATAATTCAAGTTGCAGGTATTTTATTTATTTACTCAAGGTCACAAGAAAAGTATCAAAACTGAAATAAAAGTACAAATCTATCTGATCCCAAATGTGTGCTCTTAAATGCTGAGGCATTATTTCACGGCCAGTCTAGTGTAAAATTTGAAAAATACTGTTTCTGTTACAAAGTAGAATGATTAATATTGTGTTTTTAGGAAAACCTCTCACATCAAAGAAGTTCACAGTGATGCAAAAATTATACTGAACTATCTCTATAATTTATCAAATTCTTAAAAGTTTCATAATGGAAATTGAAACAGTGCCACGTGTTCACATAGGAGGGTGTAACATTTCATCTGCTAGTACTGGGCAAAGGGTTTTATATTAGTCAGCTTTCCACAAGTACAAGAGATACCTGAGACAATCAACTTATAGACATCAAGGATTTATTTTGGCATAAGGTTTCAGAACTCCTAGTACTAGCAACAGGGTGACTATCATAAGACAATGCAGCACAATGCACTACTCATGTTTGTGGTGATGTTGGTGTAAATACTCTATGATGTTCACACAGTGAAGAAATCATCTAATGGTACATTTCTCAGGATGTGTCCTGTCATTAAGCAATATATGACAATAATTTCTAAATTTCCTGAACAACTATTTGTTTTGCTCTTATAAATTAGAATGTCAAAGATAAACCCAACAGTTTAGCAAACTGTCCTACACTCTCACCACCAATAGAAATTTTCTATCTTTCCATGCATTTTCTTTTACATACACTCATCCATACATATGTAACTCATGTGATATGTATATATATTCATACACACACACATATATATGAAATATAAGCATGTACATTTGTGTTTTATGTACATGTCATGGTAATATATTAGTTTAGTTTTCTAGGTCTGCTGTAACAGAGAACAGCAAACTGGTAGTTTAACTAAGAGAAATTTATTGTGTCACAATTTTGGAGGCAAAATGTCCTAAAGTGAGGTGCTGGCAGTGTTGGTTCTTTCTGAGATCTGTTGAGAAAGAATCTGCTTCATGCCTCTTGTCTCCACTTTCATGGTTTTCTGGCCATCTTTGACAGTCCCTGGCTTGTAGAGGCATCATCCCAATCCCTGCCTTCATTTTCAAGGTTTTCAAACTAAGGGTCTCTAAATTCCCTCTTTTTATAAGTACAACACTTACATTGATTAGAGCCCACTCTAATGATCTCATTTTGAAGTATTTACTGCTATAAAAACCCTATCTCCACAAAAGTCACATTTTTTGTAGTACTAGAGGTTAGGACTTCAACATAAAATTTCAAGGGACCACAATTCAACCAATTAAGAGATATTAAAATTTTTTATTGTTTTAGATTTTTTAATAATCTTATTCAAAAAATTAGCTAGTTTTAAAGACCCATTGAATGTTCAGGGTCAAGATTTAAATGACCCATATTTCACTCTACGACAAGTAAAAATTGAAGTTGGTAATAAAATTTGCTGACTTTTCTACTTATTTTGTGATTGATAAATTAAGCAACAATATTGGCAGTTATATTTTTATTTGCATGTGACTTCTATAAAAGTGTTGTAAAAGGCATTAATTGTTCTGCATGACTGTATTGTGAAATAAATGAATGCAGTTACTGTTTTCATTAATCATATTTGTTTAATTGAAAATATATTTAAAAAGATGACATAGCACATGATAAAATGCTAATGACATTTTTCAAGTTTTAAATGAAGTAAGTTTAAAAATAACTTAGATAGTATGTTCCTAAAATAAAAGTTTTTTTTTTAATTACAGGATAAAATTAAATGCTCTTTAGGTGCTTCCTTTTGCATAATATCATATTCCTTTTTAAAGTGTTTTTATTATTTTTTTACTGATTTCCAGTAGACAATTTAGTAAATTATCCTTTGACATAATTGGAGTAAGTTATTTTTTCTTGTTTTAATATAGCATGGCATAAAAGATGGGGAAATGTCTATGACTCAGCCTTTCCCCTTTAATTTCAGTAAGATTTCTGGCCAACATCACAGCCAAGAGAAGACTCTACAGCATAGCATGCTTTCCATTCCAGAACAGTTTCTCGTCCTAATATTCTAAATTTCCTAATTTCATCCACATGGTTTCCTCCATAATATAAAGTCAAATTAAGAGTGGAAGAATGATCTGAAAGCCATTTATTTGCTCAAAAGCTGTGCAGTTTGCCAAACATTCCACACAGTAATTCACAAGTTTCAGATGGATGCTGGGGTATTGCATATCTCCTCATCCCTTGTTTATAGGACTGTATTAGAAAGAACAGCCTGAACTGAGTTCAAAAATTAGCATAGTGTCTAGAAAAAGGAATGAGTAGGCCCAGGATAAACAGATGCAAGATTGCAAAAATGCTAGAAACAAACAGACACTGTGGGCACTGTAATCAATTTCTCAGGGCTCTTCATTTCTACCACACTAATTAAGCTAACACAGTACCCTATTTTAGACTTTTCATGACAGAATAAGCTCATTTGCTTAAGATTAGATAACAGGATGCCATGCCTGTCAATAAACTACTCAATAAGTCATTTTTCATATTACTGGTTATTCTACTTTTGGTATAACAAATGAATTTTTCTATGTTATTTTAAAGATAAATCAAGAGTTTTTGTGAATGCCTGATTTTTAGGATGGAAATGATTTTCTAAATTTAAGTGAAATATATCTACTTTGGTTTGGTACTATGCTCCCTAAAATGAATTTTAAGTTAAACATAGGAAAGTCAGAAAGGAAATGGTACTATGGTTTATACAACAAATGCCCAACTATACACAAAACTGTTAAAAACTTTCAGAAACTAAGTAAGTTTGTTAATGATATAGTCCAGTCGTTGCTACTGTTTTCGTCTGGTCACATTGTGTATTACTCTTTAAATACAAACCACTTAAATATAGAAAGCTGATCTATACTGACTCTGTGATGCAGTCTTAGAATGTACATATCATGATGCCTTCCATTAAATTAACAATAATTATTAATTTTGTTTTAAAACTATAATTCTAAATATTTCTGATTATGACATTTATGTTAGGGTAATCAACCATTGTTGTGATTAAATATTTTGAAATATTCACTTTTGTTGTAGAAATTTTTAGGATTAGAATAAAGCTAAAAAGATTTCTTAAGAACTCTGTGTTCCTACAGATAATAAACTATGGCCAAGAAAAATTAAGTGAATTGTCCAAGATCACTTGACTAGTAAGCAATGAAATTTAAACTAAAAGATTTGAAGGGACTAACTTATCATTAAATGTCATGCTATATTTTATTGAATAGCTTTTGTGTTGGCTACCCTGATGGTTTTCAAACATCTAACATCATTTTTGACAGGATGTGCTACCAATGCTGAACAATATGGCATTTAAACCCAAATACTGGTGATGTTTCCCAGAAGAGTCTATGTGTGGGCATTGATAAACATTATGTGTCATCTAACTCCTTTCCCAGGGGTAGTCCTGAAAATGAAAAACTTTTGAAAGCTGAGTCTGCTTGGGTGAGGGATTAACCCAAGGCACAAATTTCAATAGTCTCTGGGTAATGGGTAAAGTCAGTTCAATAACTGCATTTCCTAGTGCAAAAAGAAAATGCATAAACCTTGCTTAGTAACTTCTTTTTAAGACACAAAGATATAACTTTTTCCTTTAAAAGATTTTATTATTGATAAAACATAGTAAGGACAATAGTGATATATGATAAATAATATTACTTTATAAATTACAAAGTAAATTTGTTGTAATTTTATGCAATTAATCCTTACTGTTTTATCTTGATTGATCAAGAATGAGACACCCTTTGGCTCATTTATTTTTTTGCAAATTTTTACTAGGTCAGCAAAATTTATGTTTATAAGCAAATTATTTTCAACTGATATTACTGAAAGCAACATTAGACATTCTAGGTAAATGTAAAATCACAAATAATTTAGATCATTTTCCATTTGAGAAGTATCTTTCTGCTGCTGCAACTGTTTCAGAAACTGGTAGGTGTTTTATAGGTGGTGACAAAATTGAGAAAAATTTCTGGAAAAAAAAATTGAAATGCAGGTCTAGTATAGGTCTAGTACATCTAGACCTGATCTTCCTTATAGTACATTTTTTTAGGGAAAGATTTAACCCTTTATACAAACCAGTTATGTATGTCTGAATTTAATTTAAATGTAAATTTATAAAATTACATTTTATTGTTTCTTCTGACCTTACTGCACCTTATGGGAGTCATAGAAGAAACAAAAACTTCATGATTTGTGTACATTTCAAAATGCCTGATTATCTATTCTAATGCTATATCTTCAGTTATATGAAAATAATATAAATTGTTTTCTTTTTTAATCAATGGATCATCCAAAACCATATTTGAAAATACTGTTCTTTTCCAATAATGCAATGATATTCAAATGTCGCTTTTATTTCCAAGACTCCATATATTTATTTTGCAATGTTGAATCAGTTATCAAAACCAGAGATCCTAAATTCTTTTAGGTACCCTTTATTGCAACATCCAGGACAAACATTTATTTTATGATAATTTGCTAATGAAGTTTACTTTTTATCTGGCAACGGTTACTGTCCCAGCTCACAGGATGAAGAGTTAGTATTCCTGCGGATGCCACACATTCTGAGGACAGAGCTAGCTCCCCCACAGCTCCTGACACCCCATGTATAGACTCTTATTCCTCCTGTGGTCACTTCTGCTGTCATTTTGCTGCTTCTGAGGCCATTGCTGTCTGCAATATGGGCTCAGGTTTTGGTTTGGCAGCCCCTTGGGGACCTGTGGTGCCATGAACTGTCTCAAGGCTTTTGGTTGTATGCCATGCCAACTGCTATGCATTCAAATTTCCCACATGCCCAGAAGTCTCAGCCAGCATGTGTTGACTGCGGCAGGACCACAACCATGTGTGTGCTCTGCCACCCAGTTTGTCTGCTCTGCTTGCATACGGACTTTAATGTTCCACTGGACTTCACTTCAAAACTTCAAGTCCAAAGAGTTTCAAGATGCTGAAATCAAAGCTTACACAAGTCTGGGGTTCTGTGTGACTACCCAGATCCCAGCTAATGAAACTATGGGATGGTTTGAATAGGTCAGGGATTTGAAAGTGGCAAGATACAAAGATTGGATGGGAGGAAGGGCTTTGAATATTCCTCTAAGGATCAAAGACTGAAAATATTTTTATTATAGTTAGCGCTCAACAGAGAACCATCTTTGAACAGAAGATTGTTAACAGAAAATTGACTAAATTACCCAAGATGTCTGTGTATTTTTCATTATTCAACTTGGTTCTTTCTAATGACAGAAAACCAAAGCATCCATAGAGTAAGGATGAGAGTGTTTCACAAAATCAAGGATTTGAGCTTCTTCTCACTGTGTTCTTCCTGAATTGAGTCAGATTGGTTGGGAACAAACCCATTGCTTATTGCATGATAAGCACTGGGCCACCCTCTTATGTGATAGGACTTTGGCAGGTCTGCCCTATGCCTGGTTTTAAAGTAAGAAATAATGCTAATCATCTACCATAGAGCAATACATTGTTTCAAGCAGTAGTATTTGGGCCTTTGAATACTGACATGTTCTCATGCAAATCTAATATAAATGACATTGACATTAGTAGTATAAAATGTTACCAAATATGTGAGAGAATAGAGATTCCAAAGGAGAAAGTCTAATTGGAGAGCTGCACTATTAACCTGATACTCAATAATGTCCCCCAATACTGCCTTGTTGCCCTTTAAATTTATGATGACAAATCTCTGAGAGGTACTTGGCATCCCTGGAAAAACTAGTAGACATGCTAGATAATCATTTTCTCACTCTTCCAGTGACTATTTCATCAAATTTCTTCCCTCTTTATGGAGTTAAGTCTCATATGTCACAGAGAAAACAGACAAAATCAGATAAGATCAATTTAATTCCCTCCTCTAGTATGATCTAATAATTCTCTAGTACGATGTAAGAATTCTCCCTTTTTCTTTTCTAAACTTAAACCTGCCAGATGTGCTCTGGAGTACATCTTCTCTCACTTCCTGAGGACTTTGATTAACAAGTATCCCCTTTCCCTGTTGCATTATCAGTTTCTCCTTTTATATGAGCTCAGTCCTCCAGAGTAGAGGCACATCTTACTATATTTAAAAAAAATAAATAAAAACTACCTCTTGAAAGGATTCTTCAGACTTGCTGTAGACACTTCATTATACTCCATTATACTCCCAACCTACTCCACTGAAGTGGCTCTTATCAGGAATACAAATGATGTTGCTAAGGTGAATAGCCAAATTTCTGTCTTCATCTTACTTGATTCCTTTAAAAGATTTTTTCCTATTAAAACATTATTCTTTAGGTAAGTGATTCTTACACTTTTGTCTCCAGATAAGCAGTATAAACATCACCTGGGGCCACCCTAAAGCAGCAGGATAAACCCTTTTCAAAGTTTGGCTCAGACATGGAGTCTAACACACACACACACACACACACACACACACACACACACACCTCAATCAGATAAGGATAGCTTCATTACCAACATAATGAGGTTTTCCAGAGAGAGAAGAATGGTTCCTATGCATGTGCAATATGGCCTGTGAAAGCAGGACAAGGAGGTTGACCTGGAGCTGTAATTGTGGCACACTTGGAATCAGGTAGATGTCCCCACACATGGAGGGGGTTTTGAGGTCTGAACTTCCCATTTGCACCAGGAGAACTGGGTTTTCTTGTCAACTTGTCTGCAAGTAGGTAGAAGAGGAAGAGGGAGGTTAAAAGGAACCAGTAGTCAAGTATATATAAAAGAAAAAAGTAGTTACTTCATCATACCTAGAACTTATTAAATACACAAATTCTTGGGCCTTGCCTCAACTCCACTGAATCAGAAATGCAGCGATTGGAACCCAGCACTCTATCTCTGTGTATGCTCTCCAGATTTTGATGCACCTTCAAGTTTGAGAACCTTGTTCTGGTGTCAATAAAACAAGGTTTAACTGTTTTTATACAACCTCATGAGATACTTTTTTTTTTTCGGTGTTCTTTACTAATCTTTTCTCTATCTGGTCTTTAAATTAGAATTTCAGATTTCTCTATTTAAACTGTGGTTAGTGTCTTTAAAATGCATGAACAATGTATGATACTCCCCCCAAACCTTTAATCTCTGCATGGCTGTCTCTGTGTTGCAGTCTCATTTACACAAGTGCATTCCCCACATCTCTTCTTGGGTGTAGGTATATCAAATTTAACATGGATAAAACAGAGTGCTTGTTAACACCTCAGAAATTCCTCAGTCAAATCTATTCCTCAGTAAATATCCCCCAAGTCAGCAGATCACATCAGAATCCTCTCAGTTGCTCAAGTTCCAAGTTTAAAAGTAATTATGTAAAATATATTTTCAAACAAACGATAAATTGTGTTGGTTTTTCCATAACGTCCCCAATCCAATTTATTTTCATTATTTTATGCTCCAAGTTTAGTTAATGCACCATCCTTTTTAATTTGAAGCAGGATAGCAGTCTCCAATGCTTTTATTTTTAACCACATCAAACCTATTCTCCAGGTAGCAGCCAAAATGATTAGTTCAAGATACAAATTAGGTCACGATACAAGTTTGATTTTTAAAATGATCTCCCAATGCTTTCTATGTATCTAGAGAAAGTGTACAGCTCTTTATTTTAATATACAAAGATCTATATGATTTTTCTTCTGTGTAACTCTCACCTCATCTCCTTTAATTCTGTTTCCCTTAATTATGCATTTGCTAATTTGTCAATGAATAATTGATCATTTTTGGAGCCTTGATAAGCAGCTTGAGAGCAAGAATTTTTGTCTTATTCAGTTCTGTATCACTGAATTATTATCATATGAATAAATATAAAATTAACCTGAAAACTTACATAATTGATAAGGATTTAATGACTAAATGTGTTATCTTTGAACAATTTTAGATAGAACAGTGTTGGAAATATGTGCATCAAAATGATATATGTACATTGCATCAAGAAGTTGAAGTAATTCAGAAATCAGTCAGTGGCTGCCCTGACCATGCCCACCCACTCAAACCAAGGTGTTACTGAGCCTCAGCCCTTGCAGAATAGCTGGCCAACTGACATGCCATTATTGATTGGGCCAATGGTAGACATCTAACTAAAGAGAGGTGAACACTAAGCAGATAAAAGTCTAAGAAAGAATTAGATAGGGAAAAATTGACTTAATAGAAATTAATAATAATGTCAGGAAATAAAATAGCCTTTTCTGGATATTTGAATTAAAAATACAGAAGAAAGTGAGCAATTACTAACATGTTAGAGAAAAAAAAAAAGTAAGATTTCACATTATCTCTAAGATGAGATTGAAAAGTCATCCTGATTCCTGCTCCCAAGAACTCTAGGGACAGCTTGAATGTAGAGCTAGTCTTCAGTCTGGTACAGCAGTCTGGTCCTAATGCTGCTGAGAGACACACTGAATATTGATGAATAAGTGTTTGCCACATGTTCTGCTGAATTTGCTTAGGGACGTGATAGAAAATGAACAATGGACATATTCAAAGAAGAGCAATCTGTATAAACTGTAAAAGCATGCTTGCACTGAGCTTTTAGTTATGATTTTACTGCATTGAAATAAAGTGGGATATGACCATTACCTTGAGAAGAGTGGCTAAAGTATCTTTCTATATAGATGTATTACATAGGAAGAAGAGGAAGAAAATGAAAGGGCAATTTAAAGGTTTCTAAGCAGGCTATTAGATATAGCTTAAAAATATGTTAAGAAAAATTCAATGTCAAAAGCATGGAAATTAAGTGAAAGTGGCTTTGAAAGGAATAAAAGACAAGTAAAAGTGCAAAGAGGGTACTTAATAGAGTCGACAAGCTGCTGGTGTAAAAATTCACAAGAGAGGTTTTCTGGCACCCCAAAGAAAATTTGTCTTTCAAAAATGGGCACATGTTGTCAAAGTCAAATCTGAGCAAGCACTTGAATATTTGTTTTTCTTACATTATACCAATCTTCTAGACATGTGAAACTATTCTGCAAAATTTCATAGAAGTATAAGAATGTTCTCATTAGATTTTAGGTACTTCCTCTTTCAGCTATGTTGGCAATGCTAACTGAGCCTCTGATTTTAGTATAGCTCCCAAAACCCGCTTATTATTCTGACTATAATACTGAATTCTAAGGCTTGTAAAGATGTATACAAAACAAATAAGTGAAGCCAGTTGACATTCACCAATATTTTCTTAAGAATTTCAGCTCAAGGGTTATTTCATAAACAAGAGTCTGTAAACTCAATTCAAACAAAGATGTGGCTCAAATCTTTCCATCCAAATTGGCTTACTAATTTCTAGCTGTCATGTGCCTGTGGTTAGAGAACTCTCCACAAACTTCAGCCTACCCCATGTGCTTTTAAGTACCCATAAATTTTGGAACTGATTCAAACTCATCTGTAGGTCTGTGGTTTTAAGAAACAGAGAAATAAATTCAAGAATGCTCATCACTATGTGGCTTATAAATGGAATAAGAGCTACTTTTCTCAAAGTAATTTAAAGCAGACTAAGTAAATTTGGAAAATAAAAACCGTGCCATTTCAGAAAACATTATCAAATAAAAAATACTTATTAAATTTGTATATTTGTATTGACACCGATAAACACACAGACAAGCAGACATTTCAAGATGTGTGCTAATTATCAGAAATTAATTAGTCTTTATTTAGTTAGCAGATATTAACTGTTTCCACGTGCCAGGGACTGAGCTATAGTCTGAGGGCACAATTGAATAGACTTGGCTACTCTTTTGAAATGGCTACAGAATGCCTTTATATATGGAACACTTAGTTTAATTCCTAGGAGAATAAAGAGAGGCACTATTATTCTCTCTTTGCTTCAAGAAACTTAATTTAGCTGTATAGCTGGAATAATGTGAAAAAATGGGTAAAGTCTAAATGAGTGGTATTGGCAGAAATACTTCCAAACAAGAAAAGAGGGAAATTTCATTGTGAATTTTTATGTAAAGACTTCTGGAAGAATATTTTACATCTTATCAAAACTAAATTGAACTCAGATGAAATACACACACAGAGAATCATTCACTCATAGAGCATGCCAGATAGAAGGGCGGTCGTCAACCACAGAGCAAAGGTTCTTGCAGAAAAGCACGTTCAATGTATTGGAGTAGACAGATATGTTAGAAAAATCATTCTCTTTTTAGGATATTCTATGTGAAATTCTGTTGCCATCAAATTGAGGAATAAGGGAGTTTTATCTCAAATACAAAAGAATATGATTATCAGTTTTAGTGAACAGAAAGAAATACGGAAGTGGATCAGACTAGAAATGATTCAAAAGATACCGAGCTTTTGTTCTAAATGTTGTATTTTCTGTGGGTGGCAGAGACAGTTGAAGTCCTCAGATTTCCTTCAACTGGCCAGTTCATCTTTCGTCCAGCTGTTGTAAACACTAGCTTCTAAAAGCTGACAGTTCCAATTTTCTGGACAGTTCCCCTTGACTTAATGAGGATTACCTTGACCTGTAATTCATGTGTTTCCACAGATTGTCCTTGCTCTGGAGATTGTGCTGTGGGAACAGCCAATTACTAACAGAACTGAGGTCTCTTACTGATGACCAGTGGATAATTGAGAGGACCAGGCATGCAGAAGTATGTAAATTTCTAGGTTTTCCATCTGTGATAAACTGAGTTTTATCAAAAAGGAAAAAAAGAGATGCATTAAGACATGTAAAATCTTAGGAGTTAAGTATGAAGAAAATTGTGAAAAATAATCACTCTGAAATTGGGTGGTTATTTCCAAGAGTTTATTTATCATAAATTTAATATGAATTGATAATGAGTAGCTTTCAAGTTTCCTTCCTGATTGATATGTAGGGTCAACCTTAGCATAACTCAGACCTAAGTGCTCAGCCTGTTAAGGACTGAGCAGGACTTTACGCTGAAGAACTATATGTCTAGCTAACAGGTACACATAGGAACCAGGAAAGAATATGAGTAGACAATGAAGTTGTGGGGTCTAATGTGAAATTAGATAAGCATTAAGAGTGGAACTACTCTCCCATGACACAGGATTTAACAACCTGGCAATGTTCCTGGGAAAAGTTAAAGTTGGTTTATAGATTAGCTCACAGAAGCTAGGAAAAAGTGGTGGCCAAATATTTCTGCTTCCATTAAGGTTTACAAAGAAAGAAAGACCACCATTCCCACAAGAACAACAAGACATTTTTAAAAATCAGTTAAAAGCTACAATCAAAAGATAACCAAATAGCCTGACCTCAGGGAACCTGTGTAAGGAGAATCAGCTAAAGTTTTAATAACAATTAAGGAGGAATAAATAATTAATTAATCATAATAAGTGACTGAACTAGAAACCAATATAAGAAAAGTAGTGGGAAAATGTAAAAATATGTGGAAATTATATAACATCTTTTAATGAATCCATGGCACAAATATGATATCACAAGAAAACTCAGAACACATTTTAATTAATTAAAAAATGAAAATGCAACATTTCAAATTTTGTGGGATTCAGCTTCTTTGTACACGCATTTGGAGTATTATGTTGAAAAAGTGGAAAGGCATCAAATTGGCAATGTAAGCTTCAACCTGAAAAACAGAAAAATAAGAATAAAGTAAATCCAAAGCAAGCAGAAGGTGGGGGAAAAAGTCCAACAAATTTAATAAATTTGAAAGAACAGGAACATTTTAATCAATTAAACCTAGGACGGATTCTTACCATGGGCCCACAAGGTTCATGGATCTTTCATTATTAAATTCATTGGTTCTCAAAAGTATAATTGGAATATAGTTAGTTAGCAGTTGGCAAAAAAAAAAAAAATCACATTAATTTCTTGATCTTTAGAGAAAGCATTAAAGTGGAAACCAATAAAACTACCATCTGTCCTCTTCCCCCAGCTAAGAAAATAAATCAAAATCAATATCACATAGCATGTTGAAAGGCAGAGTCTGCTCCTACTCAAAAACCTGAACAGACCCAGGTGAGGGTGTTTTCCCTCCTTCATGTTCATTTCTTGCACCTGATAAGAAGGCCCCTGAAAAATCAGATGGAGAGTGTTTAATGACAGTGGGCAGCAGCAGACTTCACAGGGTGGAAACCACAATTGCAGTGAGTGAGCTGACAGTAGTGCCTTTTCTAAGGATATTACCACAGGTTCTGGTACATGGTACTCTGTTATGGACTTGATCCACACATTTGCTTCAGGATCCCTGCAGGAAGGAAAATCAGAAACACTCTTCTCTCCTGGAAGATAGAAGATTATGCATTCACTTTCTTGCCCGAGAGTTTTCTTCATTTCTGTTGCTCTTTCTCACAATATAGAGCAAATGAAAGTTCAGCAGAAAATAAAATTGCTCAATTATGCTGATGACATAATTGAAATTCAACCTGAAAAACAAGGAGTAGTATGAACCCTTGCAAATCTTCCATTAAAGTTATTCTTACTGTCTTATGTTTTCTTTTGCTAATGTTGATGTTACATTTTTCTAAATTACATTTGGTAGTATTAGGCTACTGTTACATATTCATCAAAACAGTATTGTTTATTGTATTCATCAAACTTACTGAACCATATCATTTATACTAATAATGTTTCTATGAATTCTTTTATTTTTTTCTGTTCAGATATGCACAACAACAATAAAAGTTGGCATTTTGCTTCTTGCTTCCAATCTATAAAATAATGTAATATTTATCTTGTTTTCTGCCATATACCTGATTTCCCCACATAATTTATTTAGAACAAGGCTGAATAAAAGCAATGATATACTTTTTCTCTCATCCCTGATTTCAGAGAGAATGCTTTGATCTTTTATCCATAATGAATGATACAGTACCTTAATCTTGGTATGGTTCATCAGGTTATGACGTTTCTCTTCTTGTCCATATTAGGTGTCTGATGTATCAACTATCTTTCAATATAATAGATTTTTCAAATCACCATTTTTAGTTTTACCAATTTTGGGGCTTACATACTTTAAAGCCATATTATTAAGAATTCCACTTATATTGTGATTACTGATATATTTGGATTTTTTTCTTCTATCTACTATTCCACATTTATTTGGTCTAACTATTGCCTTTACACCTCACATTTCTTGTTTGATCTTTAAAGATTGAATATAGTTTCTTAATGCATTCCTTTTTGTTGGTACTCTTCAAATAGTTATCTTTAGACAGCCTCACATATAAAGTTAAAACCCAAAGTCAAATTTTTCTTCATCGTCAACAACCAAGTGCTCACTCTTTTGGCCAGACAATGACCTCCCCATTATTAGTTATTATTCAGTAACATTTTCATGACATCCTGTGTTTTAACCCCACACATTAAACACTATTTGTGCTGTTTCAGACTGCCTTATTGGCTCACATGTTTATATTTGCCTTAGTTTTTTCTTAGCCCTTCTTTTTGCTCCTTAGAACTTTCTTCTAGTATATATATTTTTTATCTTGCAAGGTAACAGTGAAGTTGTAATGATGGTAAACTCTATTTTCTTTTAGCTAAAAGCATCTAAATTTTTCTGTAATAATTGAATGCAAGTAATAAGATATCTTGCCTTGGCGGCTGGTTATTATCTCTAAACTCCTTGGTTTCCATTGTTGCTTTTGCAAATTCTGCTATGAATTTCGTGAATGCCTTTTAAGTAATTTTCTCTTCATAAAATTTTTAAATAGTCCCTTTTTCATTTGTATACAGCTATTTCAATGCAATGTGTCTTAAGTAGTAGCTATTTTTTATTTGCCTGGACTGAGGTCCATTGTATTGCCCGAATCTGAAAATTTATGTGTTTTCAATTCTGTAACATCCTTATATTCTTCAACACAATATTTTGTAATATAGTCAACTCCCCTTCCCACATTTATTCCTGATTATTTTAAAGACTCTGTTAAATAGTACATTAGTTATTCTTATCCTATCTTCATGACTTCATCTCATTTCAAATTTTTTCTTTTGGTTTCCATATTGGATTCCAACAGTTTTTGTTCATATATAACCATAACATATCTCTATCTATATATCCATGTACCTATGTATCTATATTCTTAAATATTATGATCTTAAAAGCTCCACATTTGAAGGATCCCCTTATGCTTTTGTGTACATATGAATAATATATGTAATTATAATATGAACAGTATTATAAATTTAAACATGTTAATCTATTTGTCATGTAACTGATTAATTTTTCAACAAAAATTGAATAAAAATCTATTAACTGTTAACATAAATTCAGTGAGAAGAATCATGTTTATTCAAATCTCTTTAATTTCTACTTTAATATTTCCTGCTTATGTCTGCTGTTATATCTCTTGCAATCCACTATTGTTATAGGTAACTTTCTTTAAAATGTATTAAAAGAAACCGCACATATACAACAAATACATGGCTATAAACTAGAGGATGATCTTAATAACATTTTCAGTTGCTACTGCACTAAGATTCAACAAGTAGTATGCTGTATTTTATAGGATAGTTGCAGTGTGAAATGTGAAACCATATCAGTGAACTTTTCATACTCTGCTACATTAAAATTTATCAGTTAATCTTGTAATTTAAGTATAACCTTTTTATAAGTATGATTTTGCACCATCAAGAGTTGAACATTTGGAAAATATTAGTTAACGAGGTATGCAGATTTTCCAAATGTTGACATATTTCATAGTACAAATCACAATAACTTTTGTTACTGTTGCCACTGATCTCATTAGACAGATCTTTTAGAATTGGGAAGCTGTCAAGTATATGGTCTTGGAGACAAGTTTTTCCCAAAATTCTGATTTTCATTCAGGGCTCCAATTTCATCATTGGCAACAAATATGGTCAGCTGTTTTTCTTTCATATGACAGGCTCATGTTCATTTTCAAGAAAATATCTGCCAAGTACCACAGTCTAAAGAACCATGGTTTGTCTGCTAGTAATTATTTGTTAAAAAGTTGGGTTCCATGAATAAGTGGTTGGTTCAGCTAACCAGTCAGTCACACAGATTATTCCCCTGGAAATTTCTGTCATAGTTCCATATGCCTTACAAGCATTTTACACATACTTCTCATGTGGTTACTGAAAAAAACAAAAAGATGCGTACCCAAGGGTAGAGATTAAAAGGCATCAGTAATTTTTACTCTTCAATTTCAGGTCCTTTTTAAGTATGAATTTGGCCCTTTTTTTTCATTATTTAAGTGCAAATTCGTGGTGACAAATATTACATTTATCAGTATAATTCGTTGCCACTGCATTGATCAATCAAAGGTGCCAGCAGTTTAACCCATCATTGCTTTTGCAGATGTCAAGATAGTATAAATGGCTATTAACTTCCTACTATTATTACACAAGTAATTCTGACCTCTTGCATCATTTGAAATTATCTCAATTTTCCCCAGGTGTCAACAGGACATTTTTTAAGAATTGCATTAGATGGACAGTAAATAGTTATCTACCTCTTTACAGTTTACCTATCCAAATAACTTGTTAGTCATATTTAGTTTTATTTTTTAATCATCTCTTGTTATTTTTTAACTTTTCATCTTATTTTTGCTATCTTATATCTTAGCTTCTTTCAAGTCTTTCATTTCATTATTTATATTCTGTGTTTCACAATTTTATTATCTGAATTATTCATGGTTCTTAATCTGTGTTTTCTCATTCTAGTTCTTATTTACTATGCCTTTTCTCTTCAATTGTATGCTTTATTTCTTTTATTAAGAGCTCCTTTTAATTAAGAGCTTCTACATGTAGAAATAGTTTAGGGCTTGTGTTTGAGGTGCCTGCCAACAAAGAAGATTCGTGTGGTCTTCTGTCTACTAGCTGGGGAAGCACTGGAAACCAAGCAGACCTATCGCTTTAATGATGGCAGGTGCTCCATTAGGGTCATTTGGGAGATAAATGGATTATGCTGGTACTGTCACGTGAGCCCACAAACCTTCATGAACTTTACATGGTTACACATTTTCAGAGATTTTTTTTGTTCTCTCTGCTAACGGCAATATTTGTGTTCTTGCTCTTTCTGCAGAGGGATTTCTTTCACTTTCATAGCATGCAGGTCCTTTTGAAGTCCCATGTTTACGTGTCTCTTTTCACATCTTTGTATTCAGGGTTTGGATTTTTTTATTCCTGTTTCTAGATAGCACTGAAGCTAAATCTCTAAGTCATAAGGCCCTTGAGGCCTCTCTTAGTGCAAAAACTAGCTACCCTCATTTCACCCATGTTCCTCTTCCTTGGTCCACAGACACAATATAGTACTTATTTTCCTGTCCATCTAGCAGTGCATGCAAAGTGATATTTTCTAAACTTTATCTTTTTAGGTATATAATGTGAAGGTTTGTCCAGGATATTCCAATATATTCCAATATGTTCTCCATTCATTTTTCTGTTCAGTCTGTATTCTGTATGTAGTACTCCACATTTTATAAGAATCAGTTTTCAAACTAGGTATTCATTTTGCTGGTTCTATTTTATTCAGCTTCTTGATGAGAAGCTGTATAGTTTTCTGTCCCTCCCTCTTAAACCATTTCCACCTTTTTTTTTTTAGAGATTATCTATCTATCTATCTATCTATCTATCTATCTATCTATCTATCTGTTATATGTAGCATTGTGTAAGGAGCTAATACACTGCACAATAATGTTAACAACAAACAAACCAATAAGCTTTTCTTACTATCATTTCTATTTCTTATCAATTTAAAATCCAGTTTCATTAACCCAAAGATTCTCAGTGCTGCTTATAGTCAAAACCCTGTGCTCACCCTACCTTTTTGATTTCTGCTTTAGTTCCTTCCACAATTATCAGTCTTCATGAGACTTCTTTATTGACTTCCTTCATCTGCCTATTTGAATGAATGTTGGCTTCATCTCAGGGCAGCTCTACTTTAAGTACATATGTATTCATATGTACACATGCACATATACATACACATATAGATATTTATGTACAAAATCTTAGAATTTCCTTTTGCATAAAATGTATTTCTTTTTTTTATTTACTTATTGATTCATTGAACACAAATGGAGTACAACTATTGTTTCAATAGTTGTACACAAAGTAGAGTCACACCATCTGTGCGTTCATACATGTTCACAGGGCAATGGTATCTGTCACACATTCTGTTATTATTTTTACCCCCCACCCCGCCCACACCCCTCCCTTCCCTCTATGCTATCTATCCTTCCTCCATTCTTACCACCCTCCCCCCCCCCCATTATGCATCATCATTCATTTATCAGTGAGACCATCCGGCCTTTGGATTTTTGGGATTGGCTGATCTCACTTAGCATAACAGTCTCCAACATCATCCATTTACCTACAAATGCCATAATTTTATTCTTCTTTATGGCTGAGTAATATTCCATTGTGTATATATACCACAGTTTCTTTATCCATTCATCTACTGAAGGGCATCTAAGTTGGTTCCACAATCTAGCTATTGTGAATTGAGCAGCTATGAACATTGATGTGGCTGCATCACTGTGGCAATCTGATTTTAAGTCCTTTGGGTATAGGCCAAGGAGTGGGATAGCAGGGTCAAATGGTGGATCCATTCCAAGTTTTCTAAGGAATCTCCACACTGCTTTACAGAGTGGCTGCACCAACTTGCACTCCCACCAGCAATGTATGAGTGTACCCTTTTCCCCACATCCTCACCAACACCTGTTGTTGCCTGTATTCTTAATAAAAGACATTCTAATTGGGGTAAGATGAAATCTTAAGGTGGTTTTGATTTGCATTTCTCTTATAACAAGGGATGTTGAACATTTTTTCATAAATCTGTTGATTGCTTGTAGATCTTCCTCTGTAAAGTGTCTGTTCATTTCCTTGGCCCATTTATTGACTGGGTTATTAGTGTTCTTGGTGTAAAGATTTTTGAGTACTTGGTAGATTTTGGAGATTAGTGCTCTATCTGAAGTGTGTGTGGCAAAGATTTTCTCCCACTCTGAAGGCTCTCTCTTCACATTGCTGATTGTTTCCTTTGCTGAGAAAAAGCTTTTTAGTTTGACTCTATCCCAATCATTGATTCGTGCTTTTATTTCTTGCGCTTTGGGAGTCATGTTAAGGAAATCTGGTCCTAGGCCAACATGATGAAGATTTGGACCTATTTTCTCTTCTATTAGGTGCAGAGTCTCTGGTCTGATTTCTAGGTCCTTGATCCACTTTGAGTTGAGTTTTGTACAGGGTGAGAGATATGGGTTTAGTTTCATTTTGCTGCATATGGATTTCCAGTTTTCCCAGCACCATTTGTTGAAGAGGCTGTCTTTTCTCCATTGCATGTTTTTGCCTCCTTTGTCAAGTATGAGATACCTGTATTTATGCGGGTTTATCTCTGTGTCCTCTATTCTGTACCATTGATCGTATTTCTAATATTTTAATTCTAGATTTTTCTTTACTTACCAGACTTCATTTCTTTGTCCAATTCACATATCCTTTTGTTTAACACAAATACTTGCATATTTTCGAAACAATTCAACTTTAGTATAATCCCAAGCTTAAATAATATTTATTATGGAATCTGTTATGCATGCCATTTTATACATGAAGTTTTTGAAATATACTGTTGAATCAAATACCTACTAACTTAATGAAAAAAATCATTATTATATTACCAATGAGGTTGAATCTCTGCTATTGTGGTTAACTCTATCATTATCTGGTTATTTTAATTTTTTTTTAAATTAAATTTTCTAATATTTTCCTATAGTTTTAGAATATATATGTATCCTTAAACAATACACATTTTTTTATTTGGGGGCTCTATGAAAATAGTATCAAAATTTGGGCATGTGTATGTATGTATATAAGTTAAATTTTTCATTTAGAATTTTATTTAGAGGTTTTGTATGTTGATGTAATACTAAATCATTGTTTTACTTTGTATATTACACTGTGTGAACATACTACAATTTGTTTACACACTGTCCTGTCAGTGGATACTTTGCTAGTTTCCAAAATTTTGTTATTACCAACAATGCTGTAAGTTATTTCAGACCAACGATGGTAGTATTTTGTGCTTTGTGATTGAATGAATCTCCTAAGAATTTGGCAGAGGCTGGTCCTAAGAGAGGTGGCCTATTGAACATGTAAGAGTTTCTATACATCATATAGGCAGAATTGGAAGGGGGTTGTAGGAAATATACTTCTTATATTTTATAAGATAATATTAAATTATTGTTCAAATGACCTTTTCTAATTTACAACCCTATCAACAGTTTATGTAACTTCTGTTCATTCTCTAGGCTTGCAAACATTTGCTAAAATCCAACATCTCTATTTTTGACAACCTAAAAGATCTAAGAAACTATCTCATTGAGGTCTTCATTTTTATTTCCCTAATTATTAATATAGTTAGTGTTCAATTGACTTTTTAAATTTTTTTTGTGAAGAAACACTTGTTCATATTTTTTCTTTAATTTCTTTTATTCTGCCTTTTTTTAAGATAGCAATGCATACATCATATTCTGGGTGCTTAAGATTTGATATATGTGTCATGAAAAATTTCTAATATTTCTTTTCACTCACATTTTTTAATCATTTATTATTAACATAAGATAATACATGCATATATACACACATATATATGTATTTAGCCACATTGGTGGATATGGCAGTAATTTTTGTGGATTCTTGAAGGCTGTTTTTAATTGAATTATTTTTAATCCATTTCCTCCTTTAGACTCTACACTCATGAAATCATACTTCATGTGTTTGTTGTTCAATCTAGTATCCTCAGTTCAATAAGTACCTGTTGATTGAATGAAGGGGTTAGTCCTGCCATCAGTAGAGAACTCTAAGTAAAAAGTAGCAATCATTGGCTTAGTCAGTCATTAAATAAAAATGCCTTTGTGTATAAAACATGAAACTAAGTGCTTCAGAACAATAAATAGATACACAAAACATGACTCTCTACCCTCTAGGCATTTTCGTAGCTACAAATCTATTTCTTAAAAAAATTGAACCCGTAATCCTTTTATTTACTCTACTTGGAGCAACAGACTGTTCTAAGTATTAATTTTAATATTACAGCTGTTTTTAAACAATTTCAACATTTGTTTCACTGTGTAGTATTTATCATGTAAAACAATTTTAATGTAACTTGCATTTCCAGGAAGTTATTTGAAACACCTGCATTTAACTTTAGTGAGAACAGTAAAATTTGCCTCATGTTCGGATTTCATGAACCAGTCTCAAAAACAGAAGTGATAGAAAACAAAACTTCAAAGTTGTTGCCATAATTTGTAAAAATTAAGATGTGGAAAGTATCAGTATGATTGAAGGAAAACCAACTTTACTTTTTTAAACATGGGATAGCACCTTCTTTAAAACAAAAAGAGAGATCATTGGTGTCTGTTTATCCATAACTGCAGAGTAATTTTATGAATAGTGATAGCCAAGAATAATGTCAAGCAAAGAGTTCCTGGAGCAGACTGCGTTTTCTGTTACAGAAATTTTTATTTTGCTCAGAAAAGATTGCTGAAAGAGGCAACAATGGTATAGCTGGCATTTTCCTCACTAGAATTTTTTCCTTACTAGAACTTGTCCATAGCTAAACGTAGTTCATAATGGTAAATACAAAACTGAATTATGCAGATATTTTTAAAGATATTCTAGAAAGTTAAATGTAGGGAATTTCTTTTACATTATCTAAGCACAAGATTTATGGTAATTTCCTAAACGCAAGGCTGTATCACCCAGTAAATGTTCTAAAACTTGAAAGATAAGAATATCATTTACTAGTTTAAGTCAATATTTATGTTTGAATTTTGGTATCTTTTCACTCAGGTTTCCATTGAGAATTTTCCTAAAATTGTTGTACTTGAAAAACAGACTAATATTTGAACATGGTTTTATTTACTTTAGAATAGTTATTTAAAATGTAAAAGGAAAAAAGATGACATATGTTTAAAACAGCAGGTTATTTTCACTAAATCTAGCATTTATCTTACTGCTAAAAATAAGTTCTTCCTTGTTTTTAAGGAATGATGAAAAAAATTGTCACTAGATCTAAGACAATTTCAGACCAAGAGTGTTGATGAATACTCACACACACACACACACACACACACACTCACTTAACTCCCCTTAGTTACCTAGATTCTTTGTTTCATTTTTCCACCACTTTCTGTCCCTCATTATCTTGTCCTCTTTTCTCTTTGCCTATGAAGAACAGAAAGGGACAGAGAACAATTCTAGAAAAGAAGTATAGTTATAAGTATTCCTCCATTAACTAGCACTCTAAAGTTTTTGAGAATAAGGCACCTAACCAACAAGCCTTCCTCAGGTGAAAAAGCAAGCTATTGAGCTTGCATAATATAAGTCTACTATCTAAATAAAGATTTTCTGATAAAAACAAAAACTTCTTGCTTTTTACTGCTCCATTTTGATTTACATAAATACAGCATAGATTTTTGAGATAGTCTAGATTATAATTGGCATTGAATTGGAGTGATTAGAGAAAGGGTGCACAGTAACCAAAGAACTGGAGCAGTCAGGGGCCATTCTAACCCAAGCGTGTAGTGTGAAAGTATGGTTAGGAAATGGAAAGCACAACCTTTACAAATGAAACTTAACACAGGCAATTGGTTGTACTGGTGTTAGAGGTGGGGGTAATTAAAAGAAAAACTAAGAATGAAATTGCAGGAAGCAGTAACTACTTAAAACCGAGGGAACAAAGGAGTTTCAGTTACCAGAACTTAGAAGCTGCAAGAAGTGGATCTGGGGATTTGGGGCTCAGACCTGGAGGAATGAGTCCTGCTGGCTGCTGCAGGGGCCAAACTAAAACTGTGCTGGTAAATGCAAAAAACTGGATACTGGAGCCCACCCTGCTAGGATGCTGTTGACTGCAATTGCAAACAAATATCAGGAAATAGCCCTTTTTCCTTCTTCCTATTTGCCAGGACTTCTGTGTTGCCATGCATAAATAAATAAATAAATAAATAAATAAATAAATAAATAAATAAATGTCTGTTAGTAAAGGAGAAATATAATTTGCAGATTTGTCACAGATCTTCTTTAAAATAAAAAGATGTTTTCCTAAGACAGAAAATGTGCATTACCAGCTAAGTCACATATAGCCTAAAGGTACCTCTGATGGAGTGGATAATAAATTCAGGTTTGAACCAAGTCAATTTAGGCATTAGTGAGATATGCATGTGGAACTTATGTATTGTCTAATAACATTTCAATTAATACTTATCACATAGTGGCAACAATGGTGTTCTATAATTACATCAGGACTTACATATTCCTATCACCTAAGTCATAGTGGCCTTGTGATGTCACAGTGCTATGCATTACTTATGTTTGTGGTGATGCTGGTATAAACAAACCTACTACAAAATTATAGCCCACATGGTTGCATGTAGTACATAATGCTCACTAATAAAGGCCTACGTTACTGGTTTATGCATTTATTACACCATAGCTTTTATTGTTATTTTGCAGTGTACTCTCACTTATTTAAAAAGCTTCCTATGAAATAGTATACCACTTTATTCCTGCAGGAGCCTTGTATATCTTGTGCCCAACACGTGTATCAAGAGGCCGGGTCAAGTGATGGACTTGTACTGTTTATGTTTGTATAAATACACTCTACAATGCTTGCACAAAGAAATCACCTAACAGCATATCTCAGAATGTGGTCCATTGATAAGTGACATGTGGCTTTAATTAACTTTTATTTAAAATTAAACAACTATTTAACTATTAAATTCTTCTTTTCCAAATTAGAATCTTAAAGATTAACTTAATCCTGTACAATCCTGCCCTATATCCTCACCACTACAGAAAAAATTTTTCTTTCTTCATGTGTTTGCATTTATATACAACATATGTAGCACAGGTGGGATATATACATCAATGAATTATCAGTTCATGTCATAGTGATATTATATTAGTTTGCTGGGACTGTCTTAGAAACAACCACAAATTGGCAGTTTGAATAACAAAAATCCGTGGTATCATAAAGCTGGAGGCTAAAAGGTCTAAATCAAGGTGTTTGCAGAGTTGGTTCTTTCCAAAATCTGTGAAGAGGAATATGGTCCAAGCCCCATGCCTCTTGCCTAACCTAACAAAACTTTTCACACAATGTATCCCCTTTGAGCAATATAGGATGATGGTTGGAAATTTTTATTTGTAGCATAAAAAGAAAATTATTAAAGGCAATTTAATTCATTTATTCATTCATTGAATTGGTATATAGGCGATAGTAGAACCACAATTGCTTTGTAGCTTGCAGATAAATAATAAAAATTGAGAGAAAAAATGGCTAAGGATACTCCCTGTGATCTCCATTTGTAAATGTAATCAAAAGTGGTTCCAAATATGTGCCAATTACCAGATGTTTGACCCTAGCTACTTAGCCTCTCTGTACCTCAATTTCCTTTTTTGTAAAAGGCAGACAATAAAATTTTTCATAGTAGTGTTGTAAGGATTGAGAAAATCCATTGCAGATGCTTAGAATAGCAGAGTTAGAATTAAGACATATGTGTTGAATTTTTGCAACACATATTCTTTGTGCTTCTGTGAATGTCTGCTAAGGTTGTATAGTACACAACTCCACAAACAACATTGGTTTTAGTCAGCTTTTTCACTGCTGTGACCAAAAGACCTGACAAGAACAATTAGAGAAGGAAAAGTTTATTTTGAGGCTCAGTTTCAGAGGTCTTAGTCCCTAGATGGTCAACTCCATTCTTTGGGGCCCAAGATGAGGCAGAATATCCTGGTGAAAGAGTGTGGTGGACAAAAGGAGCTCAGGACCAATGGTCAGGAATCAGAGAGCTAAGCTCAGCTCACTAAATATATACCCCAAAGCATACCCCCAATGACCCACCTAATCCAGCCACACCCGACTAGCCTATGGTCACCACTCAGTGGGACCATAGTGGGGACTTAGTGGGACCATTCAGGGGATTAATGCACTGATTGAGTTAAGGCTGTCTTTGCCTCTAATCCTTCCTGCATTGTCTCACCCATGAGCTTTTGGGGGACACCTAGTATCTAAACCATAATAGCATATAGATAATGCTACCTTACAGCAAAGGAACTGCATAAATTCTCTGCTTAAGTGAAATATAAAACTTATTTTCTGCTTATATAAACACTCAATGTAATTAAACACAGTATTATACTAGTTGCTTTCTAATTTGTAGGTGAGAGAATCAATAGCAGAATCAATAGACAATCAATTTGACAAATGAAGTCAAATTCACATATAAGCTTTAAATTTCATTTAAGTTTCAATAGGTAGAGTAAGATATAATGAAAATTTTAACAGCTTTTTAAATGCAATACTGCATCTTTTAGTTATGTGGGAACATGTAGAGAGAAAAACACATAAGAAAAATACATAACATAAGGTGTTGTAGTTGTGACAATTTAGGAGTAAACAGTACAAATCTTGGAAAATAGGTTGTTAATATCCAAGGTAGGATCAGTGGGCTGAGGGATTTCAGAATACTGGATCATAATTTAGGTGCCATAATTTGGTCTATTTTATACACAACATTATTTCAAAAGGAATACTGTGGTACAGTTTTCATCTTTTCTTTTACTTTAGTTGTCAAAACTGAGAGCAACACTTACATGATTCAGTCATCATGCCCTCCATAGCTCACCTATAGAGACAGGCACAAAAAAATTATCTAAGAGAAGACTGTCATAATTCAGATATTCTGCACATTTGAGAACTCTGAAAACTTTTACTTATTAACTTACTCATTTATATGGTACAATTCATTCAGTAAAAACTTTTTCAGACTTTCCCATCTCAAATTCATCTTTAGTAACCTAATACAAATTTTTTCCAGCTATTTCAAGGTGAGGAATATTTGAACATTGACTATGCTTCAACTTGTTTAGAAATATGATACCTAGAAGAAGACAGCTTATAGAGAAAAATGTAAGGAACAATTAATTTTATCCTATCCATAATGATTTTATCTTTATCCAAATGAAATATGAAATTAGGTCCAACTTTAGAAATAAATGAGAAAACTAATGACTTAGTTCTTGTCATTATTTGCCTTAAAAGGGAGAATTTTATAAACATCTGAACAAAATAATGATCGAATGACAGAAAATATAACCATCAAAAAGAATACTGCCAAGTCAGAATTCAACTTCTGTTTTTAGCTTGTCTGGGGAGTAGAACTAATAATTTCACTTTCCTTGAGGCTTCATGATGGTTGAAGAAATTCTTTTAATAAATTCATTTAAGCTTGAGGCTATTCAATTATAATTTAAGCATCTTGAAATTTATGTTAACCTAGAGATAAGGTTAATTTGCCATGTAGTAGAATTGAGGACGAAGGGTAAATAATGAAAATTGTTTTCTTTTCCTTAGAGCATTATATACGTGTATTTTGTCACACAAGTCAAGGAAATATTCAGTACTATCTGCTTTTCTTACCTTGTCTGTGTTCCGTGTATAATAAACTTAACATTGAATGCTACATTTTGTTAACAAAGATAGAATTTTCTTTTTTTAACTGAAAAGGCTATAAGTTTATGAGCATTTGTTTTAGAAATTAACAAATTGTATTTTGTTCTCTTGTGATATCATGTTATCTCTATCACAATTTTATATAAGATGCAAATTATCAATACATTACTTTTTTGGAGAAAAAAATTATAAAATGACAAATAATTTTACTTGGAGAATGTCTATGTTTTACAATCTGAAATTATATAATTATAATACAAAATATCAGCAATTATTCCTATTTACTCAGTTTAGATGCCAAAAAATTGCTATTTTTAATAAAGTCCAAATATGGAGAATAATAAATGTAGAATAAATTAGGTGTGGATAGAAAAATTAGAGAAAACTACATTTAAAAATTAAATTCCTCAAATGTAACAAGAAAAGTGGCAAACAATGTATGTTACACAGCACTTTCTTTGCTGATATATATACTACATAGTTTTTATTGTAATTTTAAAAAACTGCCTTGTTTTTTCTGTTTTCATAGGACGAGGAAACATTATAATATTTTGTCAAAGCTCGTTCCAAAGGCCTTTGAGAACTGAATGCATACATGCCCCATAAAAGCTACATACAATTACTTATAATTGATATTGGAAGGACAAAAGGAACTGGATTTGATTCAACTTGACTCACATGATGAGATTAAACAAAAACACATTTGGAGGTATAAGTGAAACTTGGTGAAATTCTTATTACTAAAATGTCAGCTTGATGGTTATAATCGTTATCTGTGTCTAAATACAGAGTTCCTAAGAGCTACAGGACTTGGCTTAGTGATCTAAGAATCCAAATTAAAGTGCCTAGACTGCCTGGAGCCACAGGTTTAAATCCTGTCAACCAACCCTTTTCTCTTTCTGAGGCAGATAAACAAGGTTCCAAAAAACCAGCTCTTTGTGTGGGATAGAGATCTTTCAACGACACCTTCAAATCATGGCCTGGCTGTACTTTACTTCAGGGATATTTCAGATTATTTTGTCTGTTTTATGCTGTGTGTAGTACAACTTTGTATTTGCTACAAGTCTGGGACCTAGACCAAAATACCAGGTGGGCCAACAACCACCTGATCCCAAAAGGGTATTTGGAATTCTAAAATATTTTCATTTCTTTTATTGACTTTGGAATTTTTAAAGGAAATACAGATAGGAGGAATAATTTTATAGAAACTCCAGGAAAATGACCTTTGATAATAAGATATTTATAAACTACTTTGATCATCCAGTTAACAGCTGCAAAGGAAAAATAAAGCATCAAGTGGGACTATATGGTAGAACTGCTAGGTCAGAAAGCAAATGAGATTCAAGAAAATACAAAAGCTATTGTGCTCAAGGGAGCTTTAATCACTCAGACATCTGTTAGGCAGCTAATGCAACCAGGCACACACACCTCATTAAAGGTAGTCCTCAGTTATTTGATGACAGTATAATGGTTCAAAATAGTAAGGAGAATTTAACCAGTGGACTAAAGCAACTTTACTTTTTCATTATTTTACCTTATTAAAACCTGATTCACCTTTTTATTTTAAATTTGAAGGTGAGAATGTAAATAAAAAAAAGTGAGTCCTTTTGCACAAGAAAAGCAAAAATACTGTACAAGTGAAATTGAATGCAGTTTATTCAAAGAAGGTATACAGAAGTGATTAAGCAACTTAATCAGAAAGGTAATTTAGGTATAAGGATAGCTAATAAAGAGAACAAGGTCAAACAACTAATATTCTTCTTATGTAACCTGTCAAAGAAAGTATAATGTCTCTGAAGTTTTGAATATATTAAAAAGGCAAAATAAGTAGATATGTGTTTCCTTTTTGTCAGGAAAAAATCAGAATAAATTATATTTCTGCATAATCTTTATTAGTTACATTACAAAGGAACTATCGGTATTAAAATTATTAATAAAAAGGTTTTTTAAAGAAGTCCCAGAGGATTCACAATCCTCTCCATTGTGTTCTTTTGTACTGAATTTCTTGAAATCATAAAAAGACCTTGCAGAAGTTATTCCTACCACTTTAAAATAATAGACATAGTAATGAAGCATCATTTCAATGAACAAAATCCATTGGAAGTATTACTTTTTAATGGACAATATGTCATATTTAATTCATAGTCATAAATAATATTTTCACGGTGCTCCTGAACAAAGGTCATTACAGAGTTCTTTGGCTAATTATGAGGTCTCTGAACTCCTCTTAGCTATAAATAAGTGCAGAACAGAATGACAAGGACACAATTCAGGAGAATATATGCAAGGAAGGAAAAAGCAAATCTTTTCTTGAATGAAACCTTATATAACCACTTAATACAAAATATTTGAGGAAGAGCATATTTAATTCAGAAACCAAGAGTTGTTTGTAATGGACAAATATCTCCATTTTCTCCAGAAAAAAGTACAGAAACACATAGCAGGAACAGCTGCTCTCTCTGAATTCCTAAAAGTAGCCAGGAATTCAGGCTGTAATTATGTATAATGGACATTAATTTGCCTGTCTAGATATTTCAGTTTGCAATACCCCAGGAATTTGCAGGTGTCACAACTTTGCCACATTCAGCCACTGAAAGCTGTAGTAACTGTCAAGACTACCAATTTTTCATAATGAAATGTTCAAATAAGCCCCTGAGGTATATCACTAAATAAATGGCATGTGCTTACAAGACAGCCACCAGATCCTTGAGTCAATGACGAAAGAATGTCATAGGAATTGCAAAGGAAAATTCACTAAATAACAGAACCCAGCAGGTGCGTTCAGAAGAATTTTAGTTTGTAGTAAAGACATGGAAAGTTCATGTGTTCTACCTTTAGTATTCCAGAAAAGTAATTTAATATAAAGCTGTACAGAATTTAGTATTTTTCAAACTTACTATCCCGATTAACTATCAAGAACCACAAGGGCAAGGAATATTATGCTGTGATGAGTATATTTATGAACCAAAAATTAAAATACACAAGTTCAACAAAGGAAAAATATTTTAATTTGATATGTCTTAGAAATTTAGGAATGTGCAGCAACTAGATTTATGCATTTACAAATTCCTCTTAACTCCTAGCACTATGTACTTCATGTCAGTGTAAGTTAAAAGATATATTTCAATAAATTAAGGAGTTAAGATATAATTACAGTTGCAATTAATTTAAAAGGAATTAATTTTAGAGGAAATAACTTCTGGTTTCAGGGTTATATTCTGTCTCTACAATTTAGAAGATTTTTCTGTTTATGAATTTTAAATTATAGCTTGGTAGTATAGAATAATATATTCAGCATTTTTGTGCTAAACAAAAAACAAGTCTACTATGAAGATATAATTCTACTTCAAACTGAGCATCCAACAAGTATGTAATCATATATGAAAAAATTTAAGTGTCACATTCTCATAAAAAATCATAATAAAACCCTCAAAGATCTATATTTCATTCAAATATAATTTTTGTATTATCCTACAAATAGAGTTTTGATTAAAATCTACAATATTAAAGGGAAAAATGTGGTGCAAATTTTCCAATTTTAGTTAAAATGAACTAAAGCAATATCTAATATCTAAAAGGTTATTAAAGTTGAAAAAATAATCATTGATTTTTGTCTGCTCAAAGATCAGCATCATTTAAGTTTCTATTTTAATTTCTTTCTTATTGATATATTAACTGAATATTATATACAAATAACTTTTAAATCTCAATAAAATTTATGTTCACATAATGTTCATTTAATTTAATTGACTCATATCTGTTAGTCGAGCAGTTTCAGTAGTGAAAAATAATTGGGCAGATCAATTAACTAGTTAATGCTATTTCTAAGAGCTGGACAACAATACTGTGTAAATTTTATTGCATTTGTAGAGTCACTTAAGTTATAAGTAGACATTTTAGTGGATTTTTACTACAATAGTTCTTTTCTTTTAACATAAGAAGAGTTCTGTGTTCTGCTTTGGTTTTCATTAAAGGAACCATTTATTTTTAAAAGCATTTACTGTGTATTTTAGATTTTGATTCTCAGAATAGCTTACTGGATTAAAATTTGTAAACTCATGCCCATTAGTTGCCAATATTCCATGTTGGAAAATAAAATTAACAGTTTTTTTTTTTCTTTTTCAAAAGCAAGTTGTTCAACTCTCTAGGTTTGCATGCTCACATATGAATTCTGTGGGAATAAAAACTACTCTTTGTACCAGGGCTTCAGTGTTCATTTGATGGAGAGAAGTAGTAGTTTTTAATTGCCATTACTTAATATCTAACAAATAACTTCTTTTTTCAGTATAATAATAATGTTGGTAAACTTATTCTTTTATGAGATAAATACTTTTTAAGTATTTATAAGATATTTTATATATTTTATAAGATATTTTATAAGATAAAATACTATAATTTTAAGTCTATAGAAACATAAATGTAAAAATGCAGATTTTCCTTTTTATAATTAACCACAGTTTCTCCTTTCATTTTTCTTTTGAATATTCACTTGTACTTTAAATATTTGTTACTATGCCCCCTCTCCTCTCATTGTGGCAGTTATTAAGCTATTAATTTTCAGCTTAACCCTCCCTTCTCTTCAGGCTGAAACTGGGACCATTGAGGACCACATTTCTCAATTACCAGCTGGGTCCCTGATAGGGAGGACAAGACTGAGATGGGGAATCTGAGTCAGAGAAGGCACTTTATGCCTCCCACTTACTGCCTGCTCCTGTTGGCATTGCTCCTGCAGTAGGTCTTTACTCTGGTTCCTGGAAGCAGGGTTTGTTCCACTGCCCAGAACTACCTGCCTCAATGAGTTCCTCAGAAATACCATCAACAATTGGCTGGACCCTCTGGAGGTCTGTCTAGTCATTCAGAGGACCTCCTCTGAGCTTCTAAGGCTTTAGCACTAGCTCAGCAGTGCCCTCTCTTCAGAGGCCTGGGGCCCAGAGCTACAGATGGGGTCCTCCTTTAAGTTGTAGTCTGTAGTCCAATGTCAACCTCTTTCCTTTGTTTTGCTAGTCTTAATAGTGGTAATTGTGTTCTTCAGTTACCTCCTCTGTGATACCTCACTGTTCTCCATTTGCCTTTTCAGTTCTCTAATACTTGCAACCAATTTCTCATGTTAAAATTTTTCTCCATTAAGACATCTGGTGCATATTTTCCAGGCTGGATCCTCACTGATATCCTCACTATTCATGACTGATCGCAGTTACATGTTTGTTTGTTTTTTTTTTAAGTATAAGGTAATACGAAGAATAAAATAAAAAAAAACTATTTCAGTTTTTAAAGCAATCATTTAATGTAACATCTGTATTATGTTTTATTTCACATTGATTCTATTACACCTAATTGTAAATCAAGCAATTATTAAAATGTGGAGTTGGAATAGATTTTAAAAAGATAATCTAACCTAGTTGTAATTTGGAAAAGCACCTGGAAATCATAGTGTTTTTTGGAGGTTTTCATACCCATAAGGAAAGACCATAAAATACTGGAATATTCACATGCACTGGAAACACTTTTACCAGCAGAACTATAACTATGTAATTACAGCGCAAAATGCATTATGTTCTAAGGTATGAGAAAGGTAAGATGGTTGTGTAACATACTTTGTCACTTCTAACTGCCTCCATTATCATTATTTAAGTACTCATTCATATATGCTATAATTTGCTGATATTTATTAACTGGTAAGTGGTGACAAAGGTTGAAGAACTATTATCAAGAAAAATACATCTTAAAATTAAGAAAATTATACATATTGTTCATTTGTATTGCTAGAGTAAATCAATCCAGTCCCTGGAGTTGAAAACCATCTCAGAGATTCATTCTAATGTCCTTATTTTAAAAGGACATGTCTTTCAAATGACATATAGCCACTAAATTATAGTCAAAATCCCCTGAGAGAACAAGGCTCCTTTTTATTACAAGGAAAACATTTGCTGCTAGGATGCAATGTGATATGTTGTTTATTTATTCTCATTTTATACTATTAACAAAATTGCTCAATAATATTGGGTAAAAATAGGCAAAAATTAGCACACAGAAAACATAGCTCTCAATTTACAATATAAATGCTACTAACTTTAAAGGAGACATAAATGAACTTACTCATGATAGAATTTATATAAAGTCTAAATTTACAATCATTAACTTTAACAAAATATAAATTCAACTTCTTATCAGTCTCTCTAGATCCACTGCATCAGTCAAGGCAGGATGGGTAGGCACTTCTCTTTACATATGAGAACCACATAAGTTGACTAAAGTCCCGGATGCTTGGTCAAGAATCTTAAGATTCATATCAGTTCCATGGTTAGTTTCTCCCTTTTCTTTATCCTTGAGATTTTTGAAGGCATCTCTACCTTAGTGTATATTTATATGCCTTTCTAAATCCTATTGACTTTGGGTCCTTCAAGAGCAGGAATGATATTTTTCTCTCCGTGTCTCTTGTTCCTAGAAAACAGCATTGAAAAAAGAAAAATATTAAGTGTTAATATGATATATGAATTAAAATATCTTCTGGATACCACATTCTTTCAAAATAAGTTTTCCCCTCTAAATTTTATTCATGAGCTGTATTAGTCAACTTTCTGTTACTGCAACAGATATCTGTGAAAACCAGCTTATAAAAAATTATTTTGGCTCACAGTTTCAGACATGTCAATCCATCATCTATTGACCCTGTTGATTTAGGTCTCTGGTGGCACATTTTGGCAGGCGTTTATGGTGGGACAAATTTGTTCATCTTAGGACAGAAAAGCAAGAATGTAGGGTGAGAACCAGGGATCCCACAATCCCCTCTAAGGGCAGCCACCAATGACCTAAAAACTCCTACTAGACTCTACCTTTAAATTTCTATCACCCCACAAAAAAATTCCAAGCGTAGGACCAAGATTGTAATTCTATAAGCCTTTGAGGAACATTATATATTGAAATTAAGAGCATGAGTTGTGACGGACTGTAATTTACATGTGTCATCATGACCAATATAACCTCCTTTCTTTTAAAGAAAAGCATTTGAGCACAGGAGGCCAAAAAAACCCAAAACAAAACAAAACAAAAACAGTCAATCCCAAGGCTTCTATTTCTTTCTCAAGTTGAGACAACTACCTAAATCTCAGGCTTTATTCACCTTCCTCATAAAAATTGAAAAAAAAATGAAAGATTCAGAATTGTCCTTAATAAGGAAATTTTCAAAACATGAACATGGAAACATTGTCACTTTAAATATTTTATCCATGACTGTAGACTGAAAGAAAATTTACTCAGTTAAAGCAGTGCTAGGCTTCAGATACCAGGAGAAAGAGAGACTCTATCACTGAAACTATCTGCTCATGAGGTGAATGAGAGTAGACACTGAGCAGGAATCGGCCGTCAGTGGCAACGGCAACGAGGCTCTCCCTCTCTCTCTTGATTCACTGGCCCTTGGATCCCTACTTCTATAAGCAGAAGTCCAAGGATGCTTCCTTCCAGTGTGGGAGATAATGAGCAAGGAAATCCAGTACAACCATGCTCAACTATGAGGCTTAGAGTACCCTCTTAGTAAAGACCTCCATCTTCCTGAAGCTGACTTCTCTCCACTCCTCCATCTCTGTACCAGGTGCATATCTACATGTCAAAGCCTTAAAATACATTTTTGCTGACTCATTATCCAGTGAACCAAAACATATTCCTTTGAACTCTTTGATCATGAAGTTTTTGTCATGATTTATGTATTTTGTTGTTATTAAAATACAGTCTTTTCTTGAATCAACAGAAATGTATGAAAAATATAATTCATTTATTTTATAAACCACCAACGTGCTTAAAATAGTTGTTTTTTTTTTAAAGCACACTGACTCATTTAGTAAAGTTGATAGTGGATATGAATTTGTTGTCTAGTAAGCTACCACACTTAACACTGAGAAGTCAGTGTTAACACTGACAAGTCTGAAATCATACTTGAACTTTACGTTTTGAATGATCTCAACAGAGACTTAGGTATCTGAAACTGCATGCATATGAAGTAACTCTGCTGTGAACTCCTAGAAGCATAAATTATATCTTATTCTTGTTTGATGATAGATATATCCACCACTTTATTGAACTGCACTCAGAATGACCTATAAACAGGAATCCTTCTCATTATTAAGAAAGTAGTTCCAACAGGATACAGCATATTGACATATTTTAGACTGGAGGAAAGAAACTAATATCCCCTAAAAAAAGTAAAGAAAGACTGAATACTTTCAGTTAGTATGAATGCATGTGTATGTGTATAGGGGCAACTGCAGATTCATAATTTGAAAACCATGATAATGCTTCCTATCACAAAATCAATTTTTTGTCCTTGACATGCAAAAGAAGGCCTAGTGGATAAATTATGGATGTTTAATTTTCTTTTCTTTGCTGATTTAATAGGCAAAGCAATGGCAATTCTGTGATCAGTTCTGGTCTTCTCTGTGCTTGCTCCCCAATCCAAATAGGATTCTGCTCAAATGTTTGACAAAATTTTTGTGTACATGTTTGCTATATTAGATGATACTTCATCACACAACAAGTTTTCATTTTAAATGGTACATATGCTAGATTAAATCAAGATGTTTCATACCAGCAAGCATAATGTAGCATTTGACAGATTTCCAAATTCAGGTGCTTATAAAAACAAATTGTAGAAGCAACATTAATTTTGAATCCTACTGAGCTTCATATAGCAATTGAAAATTATGGAAATACTTCAAACTTTATAGCCTTACAAAATGGAAAATGATCAGGGTTCTGGGCGTGGGTTCTTTAGAAGGATTTTTCAAGCAGGTCTGTGTTGGAAAAATAGAATCCATGTGCTCTTATTTACCTGAACATGTTCCAAACAAAATTTAAATGTTTGTATAAGAGTATTTGAAATGTAGTGATTTAATGTCTTGCCAACACAAAGAACATTTTAGTATTACTGCTCTTGATATCCAATTTACACTAAATCATTAAAAATAAAATAGCAAAGTGCATTATACTCATCACTTCATCATATAACAATCTATGAGAAAAATTTGATGGTCTCTAGAAGATATCACTAATTAAAATAAAAATTATAATTTGGGAAATGGGAAAAAATCTTCTTGTTTTTTTAATTTAATTAAAAAGGGAATGGAGATATAAGGAAAGTTATAAAGAAGACTTAGTTCCTAAGCGTTGATCCCATGCTAAATCAATTTAGTGCTGGTTCACAAATCGGGAATAAGACAAAGTTCTTTTCTGTGTTAAAGTTATATTCTAGTGGAGAGGAAAAAGAAAAAATATAAGCCACAAATAAGTAGATAACTGTAGGAAGAGAGAAGAAGTACACCATTGAAATAGAGTGTCAGGAGATAGAAAGAGCCATCAGTAAACATCCCTGAAGCATACCTTTCTGCTGATAAGTGAAAAAGGGAAGGCCACCAAGCCTGAATTTGAGGAACTTGATCAGAGCTGTAATTGAAGGTGGAAATTTCCAGCAAGCACTCAGTAGGCTCAGTCAGAAGGCACTCTTTGTCATGACAGTGATTTGACATAATGTGAGATTGTCTTATTCTTAGGAGCAGCAATGTGTTTAGCTATGAAACATTATAAAGATCACACAGTTCACTTTCAAGTGGTTCAGCTAATTGAAATATAATTATGTAGGAAAAGAGAAAACAAAAGAAAAAGTAAATCTTATAAAATGTTAACAGTAGATTGTTTTAGCTGAAAGGTATATATATACGTGTTGTATTGCTTGTTCGATCTTTTCATCAATTTGAAATTCTAAACAAAAAGGGGGAAAGGAACTTGTTTTTATAAAAGGAATTATATCCATTCACATGCTAATTGACAATGAGTATAGAGAATTTTTAAAAATAAGAGAATATTTTGTTTGAACAAAATTAATGCAGACGGATGTATACAAGCAACATAACACATTTTTCTATGTCCTGATAAAAGTGTAGAAAATGCTTACAATAGAAGGAGACAATGAGGATTATGAGTCTGCATAATATCTGAGGCCAACTCTATTCTGATCCTTGGTTTCAATCCTTCTTTGGCTACCTTTTCCATCTGACATACTCCACAATTACACACACATCTCCACTCTTGTCTTTCCAACCTCCCTAGTACTTCAGTTGTATAATTCTGAAATATTACCTTACCTGCTTCTTTAGTCCTTATCTGATTTTCCATGGCATTGTTGTTTTGCCACCTTGTATCTTTATTGCCCTCCCTTTATTCTTCCTAGCATAGCGTACATAAGCCTATAAAATCTTGTTGTCCTTTGCCAAATTCGTTTCATACAGACACTTTCATTTTACTTTGTACTCCTACCATCCTGATACAGTTCCTTCAAATTCAGAGGGCTTCAGACTTCCATGACTTCACTGAAATTTTACTTCAAACACCCTCTTCTGCAAATCTGTACACTACCTCTACACAACCGAATATTTCCTTGAGAAAGTGCTATATACTCTGTGACACAATTATTAGGAATTACCTAAATGGAATTGCTAGTAAGATTTAAGCAGAAAATGACCTTCTAAGATCTTCGTTTGTTTTGGTTTGTGCTGTGGTTGGGTTATGAGATGTCTCCCCAAACTTATGATAGACAACGCAGGAATGTTCAGTGTGGTGAGATGATTAAATTAAGAGAACTACAACTAATCAGTGGATTAAATCCATTGGATGGATTAATAATTTGAAAGAACTATTGTACTGGGTGGTAACTGTAGGCAGGTAGGGCATGGCTGAAGGAAGTGAGTCACTGGGGGCATGCCCATGAGGATTATTTCTTGTCCCTGACTCCTCTCTCTCTATCCCTCCCCCGCCCCTTCCTGCATGCCATGAGCTGAGGAACTTTCCTCTGCTATACCCTTTTGCCATGATGTTCTGTTTAACTTGGGCCCACAGCAATAGAGTCAGTCAATCATGAACTTAGACCTCTGAAACCATGAGCCGAAACAAACTTTTCCAGCACTAAGTTGCTTTTGTCAGATATCAAAATATAGTAACAAAAAATGACTAACACACCATTACAGTAAGATGATTCTAATAGCCAATTGGGAGGATAAATAAGAGACAAAGGCACCCTCGGTGTATTGACCAAGAACAACAAAACAAATTTGAAGATTTTGAACAAATGTGGTGGCAGGAATTGTGGAGAATAAGAATTTGTGAGAAATTTAGAAAATAGAATGAGAGGAATGCCATGTACAGGTGTGGAAGGTTAAAAAAATAGAAAATTTGAGATGTTTCTTTAGTTTTGTTATGTACTGTAAATTATATATTCAGTGGGAAAAGGTAGTTTAAGAAGGAGATGTTGGGAGGAAGATGGTTTGATTTTGAATATATTAAATCTTGAATAGAAGCAGCCATTAAAATGCTGTCTTAAAAGTTCAAGTGATGATTTAGGTTTGAAATACATATTTTTGAATCCTCGGTGTATGAGTGGTTACTGTTTTTGTGGATGACTTCACCAAGGAAGAGTACTAAATGGATCAAAGAAGGGTCCCTGGAAAACTTCAACAGATAAGGAATGAATGTGGGACAGTGATGCTTAGAGTGTCCATAGAGATAGGAACAATACATTGACAGAGAAGGCTAATCTCTAATTCAAGAGAAAAGACAAATTTAAAGGGTCATGAACCATACTTTCAAATGCCTTGGTGGAACCACTAATCATAAAGAAAGCTTGCCAAAATGCTAATTACATAATGCTTTTATTCATTTAAAATTTACCCCCACTGATAGACTCCCATTTATACAAATAGTTCTGTGAGTCAGTTTATTTTATTCCTTTCTGTTCTTGTTGATAATGAAACCATGCATTTTTATCTGAACTTGGTCGTTATCCAATGCTCAGATTGATACCTGAAAGGTTGTTCATCAAATGGTCAATGGTGGGTTTCATTTGTTTGTTTGCCTTTGTTTTCCTGAGCTATAGTATTGATTTTTAACATTGATCCATTTCTTGAATTTTCTTATTACAATGAGCATATAAGAAAAATAAGAATTTGAGAAAGTAAGTGTTTTACAAAAATTGGAAAAACAGCTCATATCTCAATCATTCAATACAATGAGTTTTGATAGAGGTATGCACATGTGTGACTTATACCCCAATCAAAACATGAACATTATTAGCAAGCTGCCAGCAAATCTTCTAAAGTCTTCATCGCAATCACTACCATCATAGATTAGTTTGTTCCCATATTTGGACTTAGAGAAATGAAATCACTCTAAACTCTTTTGTGACTGGTTTCATTGGCTCCTATAATGTTTCAAGATCCTTCTCTGTTGTTGAGCGTTCAACAGTTCATTATTATTATTATCATTTTTACATATGAATATACGAAATGGTACGACTATTCTGTAATATGTTTATTCTTTTTTGTTGGTGAGGGACATCTGGATTACTTACTATGTGGGGTTATTGTGAATAAAGTTTTAAACTTCCTTGTACAAGTTTATGTGTGGATATGTTTTCATTCCTTTTGGGCATATCCTAAGAATCAAGTTGATGGGGTGTATGTTTATTGTATATTCAATTTAGTAAGAACTTTCAGGAAGTGCCCCAGAAGTGGCTGGGAAGTTTTCTTTCCCAGCAATAATGTAGAAAAGTTACTGGAATTCTGACCAACATGGTGTTAGCATTTTCAATTTGTTTCATTCTACTGTATTTGACAGAGAAGGCTAATAATGGACAATAATGCTGAACATCTATTTTTGTGCTTATTGCCCATTTGTATCATGTTTTTTGTGAAGTATATATTCAAGTCTGTTGACCATTTTAGTGACTGTTTAACTTTTATTGTTACTTTGTGGAAATTCTTTATGTATTCTGTATATAAGTTCTTTGTCTAAATATGACTGAATATTTCCTATCACTTGCTTATTATTTCCTTAATTACATCTTTTCATGATTAGATTAATTCAATTTTAGTAAAATATATCATTTTGCTTTCACAATTTGCACATTTTGTGTCCTGTCCTACAATGCTTTTCTTAACTAAAATTATTCTTGTGTTTCTGCTAGTTTTGAGATTCTGGATTTTTCTGTAAAGATCAACAATCCATCTCAAAATAATTTGTTAGTGTAGACTGAAATAGTCACTTTTCCCCACATTAATATCCATTTGTTCAGCAGTATTTATTTATTTATTTTTTTTCATTTTACAAAGAACTTTAATATGAAAGAACTCTTCCAAAAATCTAAAATAGACTCAAGGTCAAGAAGGAAGTAATACAGGGGGTGGAAGTAATACAGGGTTGTGCTCTCAATAGCCAGATCTCACACAATGGCAGACACTAAATCTAGTCATATGTGCTTGCAGTAGAACAGAAGACACCAATATTAATAGGGGCTGGTCTTTTTCATGATGTGCAGGAACTCCTCCTCATTTTCTTCTCCATCTTCATCTTGATCAGCCTCATCAATCATTTCCTGCAACTACTCATCAGTCAGGTTCTTGTCCAACTTTTTGACCATGACTTCAGATTTTTGAATAATTGAAATACTCTTTTCTCCATTGAATGTTTCATCAAAAACAACTGATCTCTCTCTCTCTCTCTCTCTCTCTCTCTCTCTCTCTCTCTCTTTCCTCTCTCACTCTCTCTGTGGGTGTGTATATTTAGAAACTCTATTCTGTTGCACAGATGTATTTGCTTACCTATATGTGAGCATTGCACTATCTCAGTTATACCTTCATAGGAAAACTGAAATCCAGGTAGTAAAATATGTAATTGTATCATTTATCAACTACACATAAAAATGACCCATTTAGGGGAGGATTCTGGCTATATGGTTTATTTTTACATGCATATAAATTTAGAATTATTTTATGTATTTGGAAACCTCTGGAAGTTTTGATAAAGATTATGATCGTTATCTATGTCCCAGTTTTGAAAGAATCAAAAATAGCTATCTTCCAGTCCACAAATATGGCTTATCTCTGCTTTTATTTAGGACTTACATTTTTCTTTTGCATTTTCATTTGCAATATTTTGTATCAATAGAGAGACCTTACTCCTCCTTCAGTAGAGTCATTTCTATTCACATTGCTATTAAAACATTTAAAAGTATTTTTCTAATTGTTTATTTCTAATAGATATAGCAAAGTAATTACTCCTTATGTTGACCTTGAATCCTGTGACCTTCATAAATTCATTTGTTATTTGTACTAAATTATAAATACCTTCACATTTTCTACATATAAATCATGATATCTTTGATCTTTGAGAGTTTTAACTATTCATTTCTAATTCTTTCTTAGTTGCAAGTAGAACAAATACCCTTGCTTTTTTATATATGTCTTTTTTTAGAATGAGGAGATTTGTTTCTATTTTGTTTGGTAAAATATATTTTATATGATAAAGTGATTGGTTTTTTAATGGTTGACATTAAAAATGGTTTTTCACTGTAATTCTCTTAATGAGGTCGAACATATTAACTTCTAATGTTTATGAGGCAGATTGGTCTATGATTTTCTTTTCTTCAATGGCAGTCTTTATCTGCAATTGTGCTTTCCATGGTTTCAACTTTCTGCAGTCAACCATGTCCAAAAATATTAAATGGAAAATTCTGGATTAAATTTTATTACAGCATATTATTATAATAATCTTTTTTTTACTAATAGTTATTGTTGTTAATATCTTACTGTGTCTAATTTACAAATTAAACCTCGTAGTAGGAATGTGTAGGAATGTATAGGAAAAACATTAGATATGTAGGGTTCAGTACTATCTGCAATTTTAGGTATCTGTAAAATGTCTTAGAAAATATCCCAAAAGGATAATGGGTGTACGGTACTATATTTTTTGTCAAGTTCCGTTATCTGGGCTATATTGGCCACAAAACATAAGCTAAGAAAAAAGTACACTTATTTTTGATGTCAATAAACAAGGTAATGATGATTAGTCAAATAATAAACTTTTGGGAGAAGCATCTTTCTCTGAAAACTTCTGTAATTGTAATACACCATTCAGAACCTGTCAAGGAACTAATGTAAGTTATTCCAATATCCATGATTAAAGTTAAATGTTCCTGCATTAACACACCTGCAATTCATAGGCTGAATATTCACGTTTTTCCCTTTGAATATTTGGGTGGCTGACTGCCTTCACAGTAATAATCTTATTAAGCAAAAGGGACTCTTCTGAATTTTAAAACTCACTTAGAATTGCAGAATCTGTCAGTGCTTAAGGGAGGCAGACACTTGTAGAGCACATGCTGCTAAGTCGGTACATATGGACCACATGAGCAACCAATGGAACCCTCCAGAGTTAATTTGAAAGGAGACCTCCCAAATCTTGCTACTCAAGATGAGAGGAAAATGACAGGTCTCTTCAGCGGGAGTAAGTTCACTTCAAAGAGTTTTTCAAAGGTTTATCTAAACTGTGAACTTTCAAAAATTCTTGTACATATTAGAGATACTACTGCATAAGAGAAAACATTAAAATTGCTCTTTGAGATAGAATCTGCCTAATACTCAGAGTTAATTACTTAAAATAATAATTGAAGCACATTTGAGGTCTTTAAACAGGAAAATGTATTCAGGAGCATGGTCTGCTCTGTTTTATTTCTTTTGAAAATGAAGTGTATTAGCAATGACAGATGAAGCAGGGCCTGCAGGAGATGTGCCAGAGGTGTGGTGACAGCCTGGTATTCACAATGGATGTATTGGTGTGCCTCAGGCATCTGTTTTATATACTGCACATTTTGAAAGCTAGTAATAGAGCACTCTTCCTTACATTTTACTAGATATTGTAAGAATATATTCCTCCAGAAATTTGAGGTGGAACAGCCGTTTATTTAAATGGAATGCCAGAATTCCAAGTAAGGAAAATCTTCAGCAAGGGTTGAACCACTTCTATTAGCAGGAACAAATGTGTTACAGTTCTCCTTTCCTGGTTCCCTACCACCATGTATGTGGTTGATTTACTGGAATCCTATATACCCAATTATGCTCCTGCTAATAGCACTCAGCTGTTTTTCACAAAGTAGTGCTCTCAGGTTCCATCTGGATTAGTTATACTTTGTCATTCAAACTACAACTAGGCCGAAGTAAGTGTAAGGTGTCACTTATAATTAGGAAGGTAAGCTGAAACATTTCCTTACTAATAATCGGCTATTATCTCATAACACTTGTTAACCTGCCTATAATCCCGAATTATAACATGGAAGGAAGAAGAGAATGCTACTCAAGAATCAACTAGAATAGGAGAGACTTCCGAAAATATTAAAGTTGATTAGCAGAGGAAATATCTGGAGATACAAGAGAAAGAGATGGTGAGGAAAGTCTACAGGGACATAACAGAGAAAACAAATGGTATCAAATATTCTTAAAATTCCTATACAGGAACATTGGAAAGTGTAGGTGATTTTTGGTAAAATAATCAGCATAAGAGTACATTTACTACACATATATGCATATGCATATATTATATATTTATTTTCAATGCAGTGATATGGATTAAACCCAAGGTCTTGCACATGCTTGGCAAGCAAACTGCCACTGAGTACACCCCCAGCCTTATCAAGAATATTTTATCATGGGCTTAAAAAAGACCTATATATTTGAATTCTAAAATATTACGATTTTTTTTGCCATTGTTAAGTATCTGACCAACTCTACTCTTTGTATAATCTGAAAAATCTTATTTATGCTAGAATAGGTATTCAATGGCAATAGATCCCCAAAATATATACAGGGTGGTGCACTCAAAATGAGAATCAAGGAGTTTCACAAAGCCTAAGCTGGTTTAGTCCTTCAAACTGATACAACATCATCTGGGTCAAGACATTCATTGGATTTCAAGAGACAATGTTTTTCATGTTTTATTTTCAGATTTGTAAACACTAAACTGGCCTTTTAAAAAAGGGAGAATATAAAAATGAAATAGTAAAAACCTGAGTTTAAACCACCTCAAGTTTTATAAAGTTAACAATGCAGATCTTAGCACGCATGGAAATGCACTTTCAACCTACTGCAGACCAGTAAGATGTTACAAAACTATTTCTGAAACCATAATTGCATTTATATTTTGTCTTACATATAATCACTAACTTAAGGATATAAGGGATATGAAGGTCTCATTTTCTTTGTTTTCTTAATAAGGATATTAAATTTAACATAGCCAATTCCAGTATCTTAGCTGATTTCTTTGGGCTCATAAATTGGCATTGATGGGTCTATTGTTGAAACCATGACAAATTCTTTGAAAAATTCACTGGTTCAGAAATTTACTAAACACATCACTTTGTTTTCCTAAAAACTATGCTCCAACCAGTTGCTTATTTTGAGACTATTCTGATCTATACCTATATTAAAAGAATGGCATTTTTCATTCCCAGGAAGACAATGCTTGTTAAAATACTTCAAACCTATCTCCCTAGCTATTATTTCTCCCCATGTGTGGTGGGCAGCCCCATCTCTTTGTGGCCCTCTGTAGCTACATCCTCCCACACTAACTCTGGAATTGACTGTATTAGTTCTTTGGGCAATGATACAGTAAGAAATGTAAGGCAGTCCAGGGTCTCAAAAAACACTTGCTCATTTCTGCTTGTGTCTTGAACAATTAGAATTGCTTGTTTTTTGTACTAACATCATAACGGGAGACCATAATAAGGTTAACCTGCTTAAGAGAGGTTCCCTGAGCAGAAAGGAGCTCTGTGAATGGTCTAGTCATCCAAAAAATCATAGATAAGATCATCCTCTTTCAGTCAATACACAATGAAATCAGACATGTAACAAATTCAGATGAGAACAAAAGAAATCTATGGCTAAACCATCCATCTGTCTTCCTATCTATTTACCCTGCCAAAATGTGGTGAGATAAATAAACCCTCATTGTTTCAAGCCACTGAGATTTGGGGTGGTTTGTTACATAGTAATGTTGTAGCAACAGACAACTGCTACACTAGGGAAGGAAAATGAGTCATCTGATTAATGATGATTGTCATTAGTCAAGTTGGTGAATTGATGGAAACCTTATCTTGAAAGATTTGTGTGTGTGTGTGTGTGTGTGTGTGTGTGTGTGTGTGTTTATGTTTGCTTATGTACCCAGACCTGTGGAAGCCTGTCCTCTTAGATTATTCTCAGGTCTAGACTGAGATGGAACTCAGAAGCTCAACCATCACACTAGGCTACATCTTCCAATTTAGCCTGTTTCAACAATAATGATGTTTCTCCACTTGCTGACTCTTATATCTCATTTAGGTTAAATCCAAAGAAAATAAGAGTAGAGCTATTAGATAGGCTCCCTCCATATCCCAACAACTAACACAAAGGAGTCAATTGAAACTGAACAAAAATGTCCACAGAAAGGTTAAAACTATGGAAAATTCTAACTATAAATGTAAAGGTAGAGGAATGTAGTGTTGTGTAAAAACAAACTGCTTATGTTGGTTTCAGCAGACTGTAAAACAAAAAGGCAGGACTCCAGAGTCTAGTTTAGTGCTAAAATTTTACAAAGGAGGAAACTGAAACCAAAAAGAGCTCACATGACATGCCTAGTGTCACATAGTAATTTTAGTGTAAATGTTGAGAATTGAACTTTAATTTGTTGTTGTCTACAGTCTAGAAAAACAGCGAAGTCTTATGAAAAGAGAAAGAAATCTAATATCAGATGTGGATTTTAGTTCCAAGCTCTCCTCTTACTCAATGTGTGGCTCAGGGTCAGTCACTAGAACTGTTTATGATTCAGTTCTCTCATATATAAAATGTGAATGATAATGTCAGCCATAACTCTAAAATATTCAAATAACTCTTTAACTCTTAAAAATTTAAATTTGCATAATGCATTATTTAGGTCATTTAGATAATAATGCATTATGCAATGTGATTTCATTTTAACTCATCCTAACAAAAACTACTCGAGTCCATTATGTGTCAGATATTATGCTAGTTGTTGAGGGCAAAAAGGTCTCAGAGAATTTACAATCTAATGGAAGAGAAAGACAACAGTAAGTAATGCCAAAATAAGGAGATAAACACTGAGATGGAGATATGCAAAGGAGGGATGCTTAGGGAACACAAGAATACTTAGCTCAAGCAGAATAATAAACCTACTTTAGTTCCAGGTAAGCTAATTTACAGAGATGAATTAAAATTGGCTAGGTGAAGGTTACAGAGGCAGCCACTCAGGCAGAAAGTACAACAAAACATGCTAGAGCACAGTATGTGTGAAACTGCTGAATGCAACTGTTATTACTAAATCATAAAGAAGGAAGAGCAAGAGGCAAAACTGCCAGTGAGAGTCAAGTGCTGGATTTGGACACCAGAGAACCATTGAAAGTTTTAAGCAGTGGGATTATGTGGTTTGATTTATGTTTCAGTTAAAATATTCTAGCTGCATTGGGAGGGAGATCAACAATCTAGGGAGAAAAAGATACAAATCTAAACATGGGCATTATGGTAAGGATGGAGAGGAAATGACAGATTAGAGAAACTACATGACTAGTGAATGTATATTTCATTATTATTTTCATCATAGCAAATTGTTTCCTTCATTTTTTTCGGCTTATAAAAATTTAGTGAGTACTGGTGACTCCAAGATTATGTTTTTTCTCTTATTTTTATTACTGGCTTTGCCTTACTCAGATGATCTGTTTATTGTGATGAATGAGATACTGATATTTTTTTTAAACTTGGAAAGAGTCAAACATAATTGGTTCACTCATTTTTACACCACAGTAAACATTGATATTTTTTTCTAAACAACAAGCCAGAAATACAGTATTCCAATATTCCTGGGCAACACGGCAATATCAGATGGTTTCCAAAAATGTAATTGATTCAGCATACTATTAAGGTTTATTCTGGCAATAAAATAGCACTTCTCTCCTTATCATAGTTTTCACACTTTAAATTTTGTTTTAAATACCGAGAATAGCAAACGTGGATAGTCACACAACTCTACATTACATGACCTCTATAGGGGATACAAGGAGACATGAAGTTCTCATAACAACAAGCAAACCTCACGTGGTAAGCCCAGTGAGGTCTCTCCTACTCATGCACACATCTCTATGAAGATTCCTCCTGTCCTAGTAAGTGGGGGCATAAACAAATGAGGCCATAACATATAATAAGGACTTATATTTAATCGATTCATGAATTTCATAAACTATGAAATTTCTTTAGGTATATTATCCAGAATTTGCCATTAGCAGAAAATATCCCTGGAAGAAATAACTGTAACCATTAAAAAAAAAATCCCTTACAAGTATTTTCAAAATACTACATAGATAGTATTCTAAAAGTAGGGTAATTCTTCCTTGGGGAAAAACTAGAATATTTAAGTGAAAAAATACTTCTTCACTTAACTGTTTGACATAATGCATGGTTTAAGTATTTGATCCAAGATTATAAGGCACATTCTTCTTCCTAATATAGATCTGCTTCTATGATATTGTCAACTCCTAATATTTTAATAATATTGGAACTCTACTGTTCCAGAGAATAAGTAGATGGTATTCATGGGTTTATGCCGTTACTAGAGACTTAGCTGAATCCTTATTTTTTCTATGAACTTCTTTGCTTTCATTATCAACAAGTCAAAGTGAAATCAAATAGGCCTTTTGCAATAACTATTTTCTCATTGCTTTCCAGCATGCCTCGTAGATTAGAAGGTTTCAGGATAGTTGCATAACTTTCTTGGTGGTCCTCTGGGTCAAGACCACAAACTGTACTTGGATTTGTCCAACATGGCTATAAGCCTGGTTTTCTGTCCACTATGAATTTTCTCATTTTCACATATTCACATATTCCATTTTGTTCTGCTTTTAGTTACTATCTTTGATAAATTAAGTGTATAATTAAAATGTGAAGTAATGCATAATTTTTAATGATTTGCATAACTGCTGTTGCAAGTGCTAGTGTACATACACAAACTAGTCAGCTTTTAAAAAGAGAGGAAGAGTCACATATTTTTGAACCAAAAATTTCTTGATTCAATTGCAGAGTTTCTCCAGGGCACCAAGCCACAGCTGAATAAAAAGCGTATGTTGGGATTCCATAATCTGCTAACACTCTTAGACCTATTATGAGTTGGAAAACAGTTAAAATGCATGTGGCTGTTATTTTCAAATGAGGTGGCTGCTTTGTTTCTATATAAAGTAACATTTTGTTTTGTTTTTCCTAGGATGTAGAGGTTGATTAACCACATTTCATGAGCCATACAGTTTTATAAGGAGCAAATATAGCAGATACTTCATAGAAATAATTCTTGAAATGCAACCCTGAATTCCTCTATGTTGTTCTAAATCTATACAACTTTTTCTTGTTTATAAAATGTTTTCTTATGTACAGAAAACTTATTTCACTTAAATTAAATTGCATCACTATATTAAATTAGTTCTTTAACCCCGTGCTTACTTTCATCAATAGTAATGATGCTAATGAAAATATTATTTTAAAAATGATGATTCTTGATATATGTAAGAAAAAAGAAGTCAAAATATGTAACATAAAATAAATAAATAAATAAATAAGCATAAAATTAGCCTAATGCTTACTATTTCTCTGAACATCAGTACTTTCAATGTCAATCTTCCAAAGAATCGGTCTATCTCAGAATTAAATATAAATTTTAAAATTTCTCAAACTGATGAAACAAGCAGGCTGCTCTTAGGTTTCTTGCGCTTAGTCCCTGGACTATGTCACAAGGCCCTGTATTTGTGTAAATCGTTTTACAATATTTTCATATTTTTTCTCACCATCAATTAAATTGCTTGGCAACAAGTGAAAGAAAATTTTCAAAAAGGGAAGAGTGATTTATTAGCTCATCGTATTTTCTACTGCTACTGTAACAAATTCCCACACACTTGTGATTTAAAACAGTACAAAATTCATTCTTATAGTTCTGGAAATTAGCTATTAAACATGGGTGTCACTGAGCTAAAATGAAGATGTCTGTCATCTGGAGGCTCTAGGGAAGAATTGTTTTCTTGCCTTCTCCTTCTGGAGGTCATCCACATGTCATGGATTGCGGTCCCATTCCTCCATCTTCAGGACAGTAATTCTGCAATTTTTTGACCAATTTCCCATTGTCATATCATTCTCTGAATCTCTGCTTCTGCCTCCTCTTTCCATTTTTAAGGACCCTTGCAATTTCATTAGGCCCACCAGCTAACCCCCCAAAATGTTCCAGTGTAAAACAGCTCATCAGCTGCTTGAATTCCATCTGCATCTTTAATTTCTCATCACCACATGCCTAAAATTTTTCAGATTTGGGGAGTATAACTTGGAAATTTTGAAGGGATATTATTCAACATATCATACTTATATTCTTAGAAAATCCAGTGAATAGAATTTGTGAAGCACAAATTTCTCTGGAATATTTACAGAAATGATATCATCAAGACCATGTTTGTGACTTAATCTATTGGATGTCCCTCAGCTCTTCTTTCTTTAATTCACCAAAATACATGCAGCAGCTCTAACCCAGATGCTTTACAGTTCTGTTGTAAAGAATGTGTCCATTTCTCTTAAGCAAAATAAAAGCCTCATTTTAATGTGTTTGGCTTTGATTGCCTGGCTTAAATCCTACATCTATTATTAATGTTATTGCTATTCCTGAAAGCATTAAGGCTTAAGTCATGTGTCATCTTTGGCAGTAGAGATACTGCGAGCTACAGCAAAAAATTCATGGTCTAAGAATAAGGTATGAAACCTCAAGAGGGTACTGGTGACTAATGTCAGAAGTGAAGCTAATGGATTCTGGGTGAGGGGGAAAAAAAGCACCAGCTACTGCAGCTGTCTCTATTATACCTGTTTCAGCCAAGTAGGAGCAAGGAAGAAGTGACAGGTGTCTCTGAACCAAGAAAAAAATGCTGAAAAACCAAAATGCCAAATTCTGTCATCCTAGATGACAACATTTGAACTCACAATAATGAACCCAAATTCTTAAGAAAGGGAAGTCTTTCACTTGCTACCTTAAACCTTCTCTCTAGTCTCTTCTTGCTACTCTTTATCTGAAGTCTTGTTCCAGTCAGCCTAGACTCCTTACCTTGCATAAGCTATTGGCAATCTCGTCTAACACAGAACTAAGTCTGTCCTTTTGTTCTCCACTCTAGAGTTTCTTAACTTCTCTGAGACTCCATTTCCACATCTAATGAAAAGAAATAATAATACCAATGCTAAAATTAATATATTGCTCTTAATATTGCTTCAAAAACAAATGCAATGTAATATTTAGATTCCTTAAGGATAAATGTTTATATTCTGTGATTTCCACAATATCTAAAGTATAATTTGCCCTTAGAATCCCCTGCAGTTTACCTGGAAACAGACAACTAAATAAAAGTCATTGTAATGTATAACATGCTTGGTATAAAATAATTGCTAATACATAAGCCTCACTTTTTTTGCTTTTGTTTTTGTTTTTTAAAATGAGATTAGCTTGAAAACTATTAGAAATATAAAAATTGTCTGAATGTGACATATGCAAAGCACTCTGCTGTTAAAGCTATAATGTTTTAAATCACAAGGGTATATACATTTTTTATCTTTTTCATTGTGTTGTTTTAATCTCAAATATTTGTGATAATGACTATCCATTGTCTTGAGACCAATGCCTCTCTACTGAATACAGTAAGATAAATGTGTATGTGGAGTTGTATTTACCTCTTTTTTGCCATGCAAGATGTATTAGACATTTGGCTGGGGACATTTATCAAAAAAAGAAAAAAAGAAAAGAAAAGAAAAGAAAAGAAAAGAAAAGAAAAGAAAAGAAAAGAAAAGAAAAGAAAAGAAAAGAAAAGAAGGTTTGACCCATTCAGTTTTAGATTTTGACTTGACTTTTATTGGTGAAAACTCCGATATATCTTGTGCTTTTGCAATCAATCAATTGGAAGGAAACTGATAATGCTGTTATGTATCTTTTACCTAAAGACCTTATGTTATGTACTTTTCACCTAAAGACCTTAAAGAGAAAAACTGTTTTGTAATAAGAATGAAAGAAGCTCTCAAAGTTCCCCTCGGAGTTAGGTAAATATTATTTTAGTCATTTAAACATTTGCAATCCAATGGCTTGGTCAGTTTAGTGACCTACTCTAGACTTTATTTTAAATCGAAGGTAGGGCCAAACTAAAGCTTCTCAGCGAGGCTGCCAGTTTTCTACTGTGTTGTTTGTTGTCTCTTATAAAGCAAGATCAACATTTTAAAAGTGGAAGAGACATGTAGTTTTAATTTAAATCAAATTTATCAGGGGCTTGACGGCCTCAGCTTTTAAAGTTCCCTTCCTTGTTTTGGATCTGTTCCATGGGTTTCTAAGATGCCAAGTCACTCTACTCTTTGGCTGCCATTTGTCTTTCCTGATTTCCTGCTAACCTCTATAGATTCTTGAAAGCCTGCCTATCTCTTCCCCTGTGTCCAATGCAGATTCTTGTAGTGCAAAGGAATTTACATCAAATGGGGAGGAATTCTTTCTATTTTGGATGAGGGCTGTTGGGAGTTAAAACTGAGAAGGAGTTGGCAGAAAGTCCTCTGTGTGTATACATCTTTCTCCCTCCTAAAGGCATGCCAATAAATATGTTTTCCTTTTATTTTAAATTTCCCTGCTGTGGTGTCCTGGTCGTCATCTTTGTTCTTGGGATGAACTTTCCACTTCTGACATGATATACAGAGGTGTGCCATACAGATGTGTCTTATGGAATTCAAAATCTATGCATATTTTAAAGAATAAAATGAGACCATAGATATAAATACATTCAAAGGCAGCCCAAATTCTGACAGGCAATATTTAAAAGTTAGCAAAATGAAACCAAAAGGGGGAATGCCTATTTAACTAGAAGTACAAAACTCAGTGAAAGTAAAACATGATTTAAAACCACAACCAAATAAAAAAAGCTAGAAAATATACAGTCCCCCTGCTCTTGTATGTCAGAATTCACATAATCTATAACCATCATTTATTTTGCTATGAGAAGTACCTTATTAGTGATTTCCTAATTTAATCAGTTTAACAATATGTTTGTTGTGAACCTCCCTGACTTTGTTTTTAAATAGACGATAATTCTTCTTGGTGCCTACTGAGAAGAAGGAGAAAGCTAGACATCAGAGAATGGGGAATATTGGTTGAACTTCATGAAACTTCAGGAAATGGGAAATGAAGGCTGAATTTCATGAAAATTGGCATTATAGAGGCACTGCTCAAAGGGATGTCACATTTTTAGGTTTATTCCAGGTCTTCACAAATATTTATAGTGTAATTGTAACTTAGTGGATAGGTACTATGTACTTTCATTTTTGTGAAATAGCAAGGGCAGTAGTTAGATCCACGGCAGTACTATTCTTTAGGGTGCTATTTTGTTTGGAGAAGAAGTCTACACTGGTATTACATGTGTCAGTTTTCTATTGCTGCATAAAAATCATAACAAACAACTAGTAAAAAAAATCTATTATCTCACACTCATAATGAAAATTGTCATAACTGGGTTCTCTGCTCAGGATTTCACAAGAGAAACTCATGTATCAGCAGGCTGTATTCTCCTTTGGAGCTGGGGTCCATTTCCAAATACCTTCAGATTATTAATGAAGTTTAGCTTCTGAAGTTTATAGAATGAGGTCCTTTACTTCTAGAGGATGCCTATCATTTGTTGATACATTAGTTTCCATAACAGGTACTTTCCTTCTTCTAAGCTCTCAGGTAAGTGTCTCTGGCTTCAAATTGGTGACTCCTTTGAAGGGTTGATATGTTATGTCTAACCCATCCAGAGTAATCTCCTTTTAAAGATAACTGATTAAGGATTTTAAACCTTCAAAATCGCTTTTTCCATATGCTATGACAAAATCATGGAAGTTATATTTCATTATTCTTGTAGATGCAGCTTACATTCAAAGTAAGGATTAGCAATCTTGGAGACCAACTTAGAAATCTTCCTGCCTTATTCCATAAATATGAGCTCTGGAAATATGTGGGTATGAAGGGGGATGAAGACTGGAAAAATGTTAAGACTCCCATTCAAAAAAGTAACAAAGAGAAGGATAAAACATGCATTGCCATATCCTCAGTGCTATACTCATAGTTTACAAAGTAGATGTCATTATCCACAATTTATGTTTGATGTAGCCTGCCCAAAGTGTGCAGCCAGACAAAGCCAATGTTTCAACTCGAGTCTATCAAAGCCCAAGTTCATTCTAGTCCATTATCTCGTATGTTGTGACTTACCAGGTTGAGATAAACTATAGATACTCACCTGATCTTTAAATTTCATTTCTGCTGTTTTTTGTAGAACTATATAACTTGATTTCTTGACTTGGTTCAGGAACGTTGAGAGTCTAATCTGGCTGTGGCTGCAGTTAAGTGACAGTAGGTTATATCTAACATTGATCAGATTCATGGAATGATAATTGATGCCATTGATAAATTGTCTATTGACTACCTTAATTCAAAAGTAATGAGAGATTACATTTTTATAGAAACAAGGCTATTTTCACTTTTAAACACAATATATCTGTTAACATTTTGAATTATTTTAAAAATATTGCTTAATAAAAACAGAGTCCACCATAGAAACTTTGAGTTGCTTTTGCTAACAAAAAAATTAAACTTTGCAATTTGAACACTTTTCTTTATTCTATTGCTGATCACTGTGTTACGGTAGAAAGATAAATTAATATAAAAAATACAGCAAAAAAAAAAGCTATAAGAAATGCAAAGATTTGCCATGACTTGGTTTTATACTTAACAGTAAGGTGACTCTGGTCTTCTCTACCATGCAAAATATTTTCTTTTCTGTAAGTATACCTTTGAGGATTAATCAGATAGGCATAATTAAATGCCCATTGAAGATTCTTGTGACATCCATCCTGGCTCTGCCTTTATCAATAAAATTATAAGGAAGAATCAAATATAAAATGTTTGGTTCAATAATGATAAATAAAAAATAAAACTTTTGGAGTGGGGTTGTGGCTCAGTGGTAGAGTTCTTGCCTAGCACATGTGAGGTATTGGGTTCAATCCTCAGCACCACAAAAATAAATAGATAAATAAAAGTTATTTTTAAAAATTTTTTAAAAAACTTCCTTACAAAGGCAACCTTCAAGATTCTTGAGACTCATACATGGCAATTCATCTCACATCTCATTGACCAAACCTAACTTCAAGGGAGTGAATTAATTAATACATTTTAACCATGAGTTCAGTAGCAGCAGAAAGACATTTGTATTATAGCAATGTCTATCACTGTTACCCTCTGGTCACAAAAGGTGTGTCTCCCTTTTCTTTTTAGCATGCATCATAAACTGACTCATGGAAGGAAATTCCAAAATGTCATTAGCTAAGGTACAAATACAGAATGAAGAATTTCTGAGTGACATGTAATTATATCTGCTTTAATGGTTATGCACAATAATTTCTCTTTCTGGCTCAGATGTGACTTACTTAGATCACAGTTCTCCACAGTTTCTGACTTGGTCTTCTGGGACATTTCTCTGTTTCTGTAATTGTCCTTAACAGTATTTGAGATAGAAATTGGGAAACATGACTTGTCTGGCAAGTTGAATGGTGGCTCCAAAACATACGTCTGTATCCTAATCTCCAGAAATTGTGAACCTAATCTTATTTAACATATGTAATTAGGTTAAGGATCTTCTAACAAGATGATCCTGGGTTATCTAGTCATACCCCAAGTAAGTGGGACAAGTCCTTATAAAGCAGAAGAGAAGGTCAGGTGCAAATGTTAAAGTTCTACAGATACAAGCTAAGAAACACCTGGAACCATAGATTGCAAGACAATGAAGGATTTTCCCTTGGATCCTTCAGAGAAAATACTTTGATTTCAGACCTCTGCCTTCTAGAACTGTGAAAGAATACATGTTTGTTGTCTTAATCCAATAAATTTATGGTAACTAATTACATATGTTCTATGAAGATAATACACATTCCTTAGGGCCTTGTGACTTTTGATGGCCAATGCATATGAGCATAAATAATAGCAGTCACTTTCAGGTAGAAACATTTAATTTCCTATGCATGTCACTCTAACATTCTGTAACTGTCAGTGTGGGGCCCTACAGAAACCACAGAGGCAGTGATTATGGACATATGAATCAAGGTGATGCATATATCAGTCTTTATCTCTGGTTGACTTAGTAAGAGATTGCTCCTACTTATCAGTTCTGGATGTATATTACAACCAATAACTAAATCATCTTTTGCAGTTTTAGGCCATATCTGACTAGTAAGATACTGCAGCATAGTTTAGCTCATTCTCAAGATTGAAGTAGTCAACAAAAATTGGAGTGTAATAATTGCAAATGAAAAATTTTACTAATTCCCTTGTATCTATTGTAAGTTCAAATATGGCCCAATAGAAGCCTAAGGAGGTATTAAAAAAGGAAAATCATGGGATTGGGAATCAGAAATACTTGTGTAGAGCCCAGTTATTTTATTTGAGCAAGTCCCCTGAGTTAACCCTTTCCTCTGCAATACATAAATATCATTTTTTTCTTTATCACTGTGTTTTTGAGTCACCAATAAGATAATTGATGGCAAAGACTAAGATAATTGATGGTAAACTACAAAGAATTTCATACATACAAAGGATTTCTGTTCTTCATCTGTAATGACAGGAGGCTACCTTAATATTTTAGGGTAAGTATCATATGAAATGGACCAAAATTTTCAGTTTTATAAAGTGAATAATACAGATTCCTAATATTTCTAAATAGTCATGAATCAAACTGACTTATATCAAAAGGTGGCTTGGAACACAGCTAAACTCAATAGAAGAAGTAAACTCCATTTCATGGAAAAATTCTGCAAAATGAGCCTGTTCACAATGATTCCTTATTTCCAAGAAAATGAAAGAGTTTTTTTGGCTTGGAGAACTGAGTATGGCTGAATGATGCTTCAAAAATAAGAGATGATAATCACATAGAAGTCTACTGGAATTTTGAAATGTGACAGCAACTCAAAATTTGTACAGATTTCCAAGAAGTTTCTATTGGATCCTTAGAAATCTCTAATCAGTCATTCATTTAGAAAAATCTGCAGAAGACACAGCGCATGACGGATGGTTATTAAGAAAGGAAATAAAATGAATTTGGAAAATAAAGTTGGAGAAGAAAGAAATGATGGAAACAAAATTAGGTTCTGCTATATTTGAGAGAAGGTAAGAGTAATTTAAATAATAATGGTAGTTTTTTGAAAATTCAAGCTTTTTTTTAAGTCTCTCTAATATGATATTTCTTGAGTAATTTAATCCAGAGCAATATGATGGCTTCATTATGACAGGAACACAGGCCCTCTCTTGCTTATTGCTTGACCATCCTTGTTCATGACTTTCTCATGTTTTTTTCATGTCCTAAAGGAGCCATTCCATTTGTATTCCAGCATGAGAGGAAGGATGAAAAAACTCCATCTTCTTTTTTGAAGAACTTCCTGGAACTGTCCCATAACCCTTAAAATTACCTGTCATTCGATGGGACTGATCACAGACATTTCTAGTCACATAGCCACAGAGAGGCCAACAAAACAGCCTTTAGCTAAACATATTGTTATTCTGAGTATATTTATTAGCTTGGAAATAGTGGTAGGTTAGTAAAACAGAAATGTCTGCTGCAGTAGAAATGGGTGGGAAGAATAATTAGAGAATAAATAAAGGAAAAATGGATTTATTTGACAGATAATTATTCAGAAATCTATTTATTTAATACATATTAATTAAGAATAACCTAGAGGGGGGCAGGGGTATGAAAAATGGTGGAATGAGACAGACATCATTACCCTATGCACATGTATGATTACATGAATGGTATGAATCTATGTCACGCTCAACCATAGAAATGAAAAGTTGTACCCCATTTGTATACAATGAAGCAAAATGAAGTCTGTTAAAAATTTTAAAACATAAATAAAAAAAAGAATAACCTAATTGGAGACGTCATGCTAGATCCCAGGTATACCATGGTAAATAATGTAGTGTTTTCCCTCAAGCATATGGTAAGTCATTGAAAGAGGTTTTATAAAATGAATACTCAATTACAATGAAATTATAAATATAATGGAAGATAAGAATGAGGGAAAAAGCTATAACAGATAATCTCATTCAAGTTGAAAGTGCATATGTGGTTGATTTTGGTCAGAAAAAGGTCTTGAATCAAGGTGAAGGGATTGTGCCAATGGGAATTGCAACTTAGGGGATCAATATCAATCTTTTAAGAAAAGTAGAAATAATGAGACTTCAAAAGTGACTGCATGTGGGTGATGGAAAAAAAACATAATAAGAAATAATGGTAAATCTAAGATTTTGTGTCATCCAAGAATTTTTTTAAGTACTGTTTATATATCAATGTGAGCAAGCAGATCAGGAAGAAAATCAGTTGAAGAAATGAGAGAATACTGAGTTTGTGCTAATCGCTCTGCCCTACTGGAAGCCTCTGATTCTGATGACAAAACTCCCCATACCACTTTGTTTCTACTCTGTTTAAATAAATCAAATCACTTACTGCATTGTGCTAGAAATGATGTCTACACAACTAGCAGTGTGGTAAAGCTGACTTTTGTCAGCTTGGAACAGGTAAATATACATATTTTTCCCCCAATTAGTTCCCAGACTTCAGTCCTAACTTAAAATTCATCATGGTGGAAACATTTACACCATAAAAGATTGGCAAATGTTTCAAATAAGATTCTCTTTTCCTTGAAATCTTGTTATTGAATGTCTATCAGCACATCCCTGTTTGTAACTCTTTCCATCTCAGACTACAAGCTTTTCAGAGACATTAGCTGTTCCTTCTCCAAATGTGTATTCTCTTGTGGTGAAAATATGGTATTTAGTGATGGTGGTCCAGGGTGATTTTACTGAAGTTGTATAAGAAATACCTGTTGAATTAACAGAGAAAAATATTTAGCACCTAATTGAAAATGCAGTTCTGAAGTCACTTTTTGAGTTCATAGCTTAAGCTATATATAACCATGGTGATAATTTTTAGAAAAGAAGAACATAATCTATGTGGAATGTATTATAAATTTTTAAAATTTAAATATCAAAATTCAAGAGAAAATAACCTTTCACATGAAATTTATTTTATGATAACCTTGGAGTCTACAAATGTATGATTTATGGAATCAGGTAGAGAGCATTAGAAATGAATTTTATCTTAGAAATATTTTTTAAAATGGCATCATGTCAGGTAGATTGGCAGAATAATGAAGTAGATGAAGTTTGCCTCTGCTGCCCCTTTCAGGATCACATGGTCTTCCCAATCTGCTATGACATCAGATTATATGAAATAATATAAGTCCTTTATATATTCAATTCAGAATACTAATAGACCATTACAAAGAACTTCTTTTGAAGAAGGTAAGGCTATGATCACTTGGAATAAAGGAGTAGACACCCCTTTGTGGAGTATCATTAGTGCATTAGATAGAAGAGCAAGGCAGGGGGAGGCAATCATTTGGTCTTAAAATCTGACTATATGTATTTAGACACCTTTGACACCAATTTGTAACACTGAGTATTTCTAAACATACTGGAAAATTTAAGGTATCATGCCACACTGGCTCTTTGATACAATCAAAGTCTCCTAACCTAAAATAGCTAAATACTACAAAGTGAATTATATTGGACAACTATAAATTGAGCACATCTGATGAAGCATAATATTTTATTCTGTTCTATTTATTTAAATGATGTATTCTAAAGGCATAAAAATGAAATCATATTAGTTATAAATTTAACTGGTCATCTTTATTGAAAAGGATATGATTGTATGATATCCTAAATGTCCCAGAAAATAAAGAACACATGGTTGCCATAAATTTGAATAAATCTAAAGTTGTGCCTTCCAGGGGAGCTTGGTGAAACAAATCAGGTTTCTCATCCTTCTAATGTCATCTGTGTCTCTAAAAATCTATGTAAGTGGATACACAGTAGGGGACAACATTCAATATTCAAGTGACAGCATTTCCAAAACATGGATTAATATATATTTTCCAGAAATAACCTGATCCCTAAAATATATCTTTTAAGAATTTTCTTGCTGTTTTACTAATAATTCAATCACTAGAATTTATTCAGAAATAATTTACCATACCAATATTGGATACTAGTATAGATATCATCATTGTAAGTATGTTTTCAATTATTTTTTTGTTTCTCACATTTAATTCTATGGTACGTGACCCTTTTTGAAATATCTAATTACTTTTACTTGGGGGCCTTTGCTGGTTACATGTATTATCATAGGACTACATATTTTCATTTATTTCCATTTTGTGTTTTTTAAATAGCCACACATCTTCACATGTTTTCTATAGTTAGAGTCTTTTAAAATTAAATGTAGAATCATAATGAGATTTATAAAGAACAAAATGGCTTGCAGTTTTTGGATAGCCACATTTGTCAATTTCTAGATCTAGCAGTACAGAAGACCAGTTTAATTTAAAAGTGACTTCTCACATTTCATAATACCCTGTGATCTATATTATACCACTTACCAACTTGCACCCTTTGATTTGTTTTTAAGATGAGGACATTTCAAATAAATGCATCATGATGCTATTTGTTGTAAGGATCAAAAGACATACAGTACACAACCAATATGTTAATGACAGCTATTATTACCAGATACTTTCAAGATTAATGATTTTGTAAATTGAAAACAATAAAAATGATGAAAACAATTTCTGGAAATCCCGTGGTCATATACAATATGTTCATAAAATTCATATTTCACTAGTCTCATCTCAAAAAAGTTGATAAAATTGATGTACAAAATTCTGTACAAAACATCCATTATCATCAGCAATGTTTCCTAGTATCTATATAATGACCCGACTGCATTTCTTTAATGATTATTTGAAAGACTCATTAGAAAGACTAAGATGAATCACTGAGCTCTGAAATAGCCAGTTTTTTGAAAAATCAGCATCTAGAATCTCTTGTGGACAGATATACACACAATTGCCAGCAGGTGGCAGTATGAATATAAAAGTGTGTAAGATAAACGCAAATTGCAGGTTGCTAGCTATTACTAACAAAGGGATGAGTATCCACTTAAAAGCAGCACTTGTGGAGGGGGGCAGGAACCATGGGTTTGTAAACTGCTTTAAAATTCCTTCCAATTATCTTACTATGTCACTTCAAGGAGGAGTAAATGGTTGTCATTTGTGAAATGCATGAAGTCTTAAATCTAGTCTAGGTCTAAGTTTTCAGGGAAGTGAGAATAACTGGCTGAACTTTGCCTGACTTGTCTCTTCCCTGTCATTGATGTTATAGTCTGTTCAACTCTGAAGCCGTGAGGCCTTCTAGTATACATTTCATGACTGATTATTTGTTCAGGGTTTTTCCAGCTTGCACATAGGCTGACAGTGCTTTGAGTTGAAAACAGAAAAAAAGGAAGAATAAAAATAGAAACAGATGGACTGGAGATATAGTTTAGTGGTAGAGCATTTGCCTGCTATATATGAGTCCCTGATTTCAGTCTGCAAAAATAAATAAATAAATAAACAAATAAATAAATTTTAAAAAGAAAGGGAGATAATATGTTCTGATGTAGAATTTTCAGGATTACTCAACATTGACATTAAATCTTTTATGCAAACTGGAAGAAAGTTGAAAACCATTTAAAAAACTGATGTGGATCATATCCATAAGTTCATGTAAATAGATTTTTATTTTGCCACTCTTGTCCCTAAAACCCAGGTATGAAGGTCAGAGGTGGCTTATCATAGTGGTAGACCTTTCATCATCCTTGGTCATGACTGTAGCCCTTGCAAAAAAATGTGTTAGCAGGATGTTAGTAGAAAATTCCAGATCAAGCAGGGTTGGTGATAGGCAGTGATTGAAAAATTAGGGCAGTGGCAGTAGAGAAGTTGAGAAGTAAAGAAGCAATAATATTGATGCAGGTCATTCCTTATTATGATTCTTGAAAGTTTGTTTTTATCTTTTTCTTTTTTCTATTAAAGAAAAGTATTTTTCTGCATGTTTCCCTATTATATACCATATGTACTATTTAAAAGCATGACCTCACAGCACACATAAATTCACATAAACAGACAAGAAGAGAGTAAAAAAGAAGATGGCATTACAAATATATCTCTTTCACTGAAAATATATTTTCAGGCTAGACTCACAAAGTTATTGTGAATTCTATATTTTCTTATAATTTCAAAATATAAGTTAAATTTATTTATTCATTTAAAATTTATAAATTTTAATGACGGGTAATAAAAAAGAAATTATTCATCATATTTTTGAACAAATTCCAATTTGTGATGGAATGATGATTTTCCTAATTCAAGAAAATTAAGAGATGTTATTTACTGGCACTGCCTAAACAAGAACACTAGTAAAAATATTTATGTTTAGGTGATATATAACAACATAAAAATCATACTGACTAATGAGGATCTAAGTGCTGTTTTGATACAAGTTGCATAATGTTTAAATCAGGTTAAGTAAATTTATCTCCTCAAGTACTTACCATTTCTTTATGTTAAAAATATTAAAAATGCTTTTCATTTAGCTGTTTAAACCTACAGTACATTATCATCATCCATAGCTACCCCACTGTGCAAAAGCACACCAGAACTTACTCTGGCTGACTGTAACTCAATACCATTGATCAAACTTTCCCCTCCCTCTCTCCCTGCCACTCTCCTCAGTCTCTGGTAATCATCATTCTACTATCTACTACTGTGAGACCAACTTTTTAAAATTCCGTGCATGAGTGAGATTATACAATACTGGCCTTTCTTAGCCTGGTTTATTTCATTTACCCTAATGACGTCCAGTTCCATTCATGTTGTCACAAATGACAGGAATTCATTCTTTTTATGGCTGAATAGTATTCCATTGTGCTTACCTACCACATGTTCTTTGTCCATTCATCAGTTGATGGACACTTAGGTTATTTCCATTTCTATTGTGAACAGTGTTGCAATGGAAATGGAAGTGCAGATGTCTCTATGACACAGTGATTTCATTTCCTTTGAATATGGTATATTCTCAAACATAAACTGGTTTCTAATACTGTAGATTAGCTTTGTCATTTAATGAACTTCATGTAATTCATGTAAATTATAATTCATATAATTCATGTAAACTCCATGCAGAGCACAAATTGGATAAGCAATAAATGGTAAATAACATTGCTAAAATTTTATGATTTATGTTTAAAATTAATTTCTGTTAAGATCAAAATGATATTGTGGGGGCTGGAGTTGTGTCTCAGTGGTACAGCGCTTGTCTGCACGTATGAGGCCCTGGGTTCAATCCTCAGCACCACATAAAAATAAATAAATAAAAAATGACATTGTGTTTTCTTATGTTCTATTCTTCTTATGACACTCAAATCAATAATTAATATTTCATATTTTACATGAGATATTTAGAATTATTTTATAGGAAAAAGTGAAATTTGCTAACAGCTTTATTTTTAGATTTGCACTACCATAACCTGCTTATATTCTGCTGCATGAGTACAGCAGATAACTGTCCTCATGTATATAGTTAAAGCTGTAAGTTTCCCAAGATTATAGATATCATTTGATTATATGGTTACCTTGACCTGAGAAAACAGTATCCCAAATGCCGAGTGTCCTTTTTATATTTAAGCTACTTTTGTGGGTGTGATTTTGTGCAAGTAACTAACCTACGCATAGTTCCACAGAAGGATCCGGAACCACATGTTTAATATTATTTGATTATGTGTTTTTACTGCTCTTTGAGTTCAAATATTTCAATTAAGCAAACTCCTTTTGTCAATACATAACATAACAATTCTATATGGGCAAAGGGCAAGCAAAAAAATCCCTAAAGAGAAAAATGTTCTCATTATATAGATTTTCAGGAAACATTTCAATCTTAGTCTGTCCTGTCCTTCTATAAACAGAGAACTAAGACTTGGTAATTCATAATGAACAGAAATTTACTCACTCACAGTTGTGGAGGCTGAGAAATCCAGTACCGAGTGTCAGCATCTATGGAGGATCTTCCTGCAGCATCATTACACGGCAGAAGTCAAATGGGTTAAGAGGAAAAGAAGGCAGAACTCACCTTTCATAATGGTATTAATGCCACCCATGAGGTCTCTGAGCCGATGTTGTTTAAAACATAGTAATTTTCTAAGAAGATAGTGAGGTGTGAAGATTCAAGAAACTTCAGTAAGTTTCTTTTAAGAGAAAACCACATAAAAATACATTTTCAAAAGCCACTTTGGAAAATCATTGAATAAATTTATCATTGTATTTGACTCAATAGAGTGATAATTGATTCACGGTTTGTGGTTTGACATTAATAAGTTTTAAATTAAAGTTTGTGCCTAAAATAATTCATCTGTGGGAAAAGCAGAAAGATCATTCAATCCCCAAGAACCAGGTGTTACCTATAAGTCAAAGAAATCACTATTTATGAGATATCAGCACCTGCTTTGCCATGCTCATCTTTACAGTGAGTTTAATATTGAGCAATTTATTTAAAATTATTTGTATATAGCATCTTGATTCATAATTATCCAAACTGAGAAGCAACTATAATGTCCTTTATTAATGAATGGATAACCAAACTGGTTCATCCAGGCAACAGAATATTATTCAGCACTAAAAATGAAGGTGCTACCAAGTTAAGAAAAGATCTAGAGAACACTTAAACCATATATTACTATGTGAAATAAGCAGAATAAAAAGGCTACATACTGTATGATTCCAACAATATAATCTTCTAGAAAGGCAAACAATGAATAAAGTAAATAGGGGTTGTCTGGTGTTAGGTAGCAGGTAGGGATGGATGGAGGCCTCCAGAGGACTTTTATGTTAGTGAAACTACTCTGTATTATGCAATGATGGTATACACTTGTCTATATCTCAAACCTGTAAGTTTTCACTGTTATGTTGAAATTAAGCAAAAATTAGAGAAAATCTTTGAGAAGGAGTTTGGTACTTATTAAAAAATGAAAGAAAATTTACATATACTTGAATCACTGTTGAACTGCTCGTCGTTCCTCACTTTGCTCAGTTACCCCTATCATTTAGCACTGTTTTTTTTCTCTAAACATTTTAATGTAAAAGCAATAAAAGAGGATGTCCTAGAGCATACAATTTATGTTGAACATTTGGCACGTACCAAAAGTAGTCACTTAAAGAGTGGGAACAGACTATTTCAAGGCACCCTAAAAATGTACTCTAATTATACCACAAGGAATTTGCTGCATTGGGCAATATTTCCAATGTCTCAATGGCTTTATTTGTTTCCTATTGGTTTGATTAAATTCAGCAAAATTTCTTTCTTAATAGGAAACTCAATCACAAGAACAAGACCCCACACAAAGTTAATTACCATGGGAACTGGTGTTTCCTCTGTTACTAATCATTTATATATACATGTATTTATATACATAGACATATATATATAACATATAGCATATATATGATATGTATACAGATATGTCTTATGTGTGTGTGTGTATTAAATTCTATAGAGTGTCCCAAGAATTTAACAAGCTATACATCAGTCTATTTTTATGGAGGTGGTCATGATTGCACATGGATAGCTCTATCTGAGAGCAATTAGTGAAAGGCATTCATATATTTATTATTGCCTATAAATGAATAAATGAGAATATTATAAGCGAGGGGAGCATACTGCTTTTACTGAAAGCTGTTCAGCTCTTGGAAGAGAAACAACATAACATGATGCAGGATGCTAGAATAAGTGAATGATCATAAGAAAAAATAATAAAGGATGCATCTTTAATTCCTCCCAGATAAGGCAACAAACAATTTTAATAAAATTGTATACAGTGATTGATGCTATGTAGTGATGATATAAAAGTGTCATCATGAGATGATTCCTTCCCTTTAAACAAAATATACACAGATATATTTTGGAATAAGTAATGAACTAAAAATAATTGAAGAAGAAGTAGCAGTAATACAGCAATAATTTCCCTCAGGTAATTAACACAGAACCATGTTGTTAATATCTCCGCACTTGATTTTAAATTGATTTTGAATTCTGTTTGGTACTGTCAGTTTTTTACAAATAATTTAAATTTAAAATAATATTTCTCTAATTAATCTTTGCTATTTCACATTAATTATAATATTTTTATTTAGTTATTATTGCATTTTTTATGTACTGGGCACTAACAATATAATAGTGCATAAGTTAGGCAAACTCTGTCCTTTCAGGAAGCCTGTGTTTAATAGGGAAATACCAATAAACACATAAGCAGGAAGTCAGATTGTTCTTGCTGCTAAATTCAGAATTTGAGTCTTTAGAGAAGATGACAAGTGAGTTTTAAATTACAAATTGAACCAAGTGTAAGTTCAAGTGCAAGAACATTAGGGACAGTAGGAACAGGTACTGTGAAGAGGAGCCCACAGGATTTATCAGGGCATAAACAGAGTGTCCTGTGGCTACCACACAGTGAATGAGTGGAAGAGCTGGAGGAAATTAAGTTAGAGGTGGTGGGAGCCAGGTCAAGTAGGCCCTAGCATTTTACTAGAGGTCATCTGAGAGTTTAAAGCCCTCCATTAAATTACATAATTGATTAATAAAGTAATTTAGTCTGATTAAGAATTGAAACATAAAGACCACTGAAGATTGAGCAATGATTATATAAGTTGTAAGTGAAGGAAATAACTCCATAAAGGAAGTTAATGATATGGTCTTGATAATAAAACTGGGTGGCATTAAATGAAGATAAGAGTAGAAACTGAAAGATGTGGAGAGATTTCATATATTTTGGACTTACTAATACATCAGATATAAGCACACAAAGAAACAATACTCCAGATGTTTATTTGACAGTGTTGCTGCTTTCTTGAAATGGAGACAGGAAAAGGTTGAGGGATGTTGGTAGAAATGAATAGCTCTGTTTACCCAATTTAAATCTTAGCTATTTCAAATCCATATTGAAGTATCAAAATCTTAAATATAAAATGAGGTGCTCACATAAGTGATAAGGACTGAAGAAATTAGTCTGGGAATCATCATATCAAAATAACATAAAAAGGAAGGTAATGGGATGAACAGAAAGGGAAGAACATAACAGAGGAGATAACCTAGTGAGTATAATAATCATCAATATGTGGACAAGTGGCAATGCAGTTGCAAATGTGTCTATTTAGGAATATTATACAAATTTTAGATCTTTTTTGAAAACAATGTTTAGAAAATATTCAGAGCCTATTGACTTAAGAAAAATAAAATATTAAAGGAAGGTCAATACAAACATTTTCTTTTCACTGAGAACAAATGGACATTGAACAACAACAACAAAAAAAAAACCACAAAAAACAGAAAAAGTTCCCAGTATATTATAAAACTTCAACTCTTTAATAAAAGAGAGATAATTCTAAACAGAAAAAAACTCAACAATGAATTTTCTCCAGTTCTTTAATTTGCTTAGCAGATATTTTGATAATAATAAGAGTATTCTAATATATGTAGGAAAGGTCTCCTTCTTTGATGGATTAAAGAATGTTTCTGAGAAAAAGTCTTGAAAATAAGCCATACTTTCTTCATAAAATGAGAGCAAGCTAATGTCTTCAGTGTCCATCTGTATAGAAAACTGGCTCACCAAACATAAACACTAGTAATAATTTTGCTCTTGTGGAGCCCATGAACTCCATAAGCAATAATACAAAACAGTTTTCATTTAAACACTTTTAACAGAACTGTAC